>SJYT01078119.1:218550-271913 GCA_006410635.1 Cephalophus harveyi
TGAACTGAACTGAACTGATACTCATTTTCCAAAACATTTTAGTACCAATAATTACAATCACAGACTTTTAAAAATGAGGCCAGCTCATAACAGCTTCCAATACATCTTAATAAACCTTCAGCTTTACAAGTAGAATTTCCCCCAGAGTCCTATAGACACAGTCAAATAACATCCAAACTCACACACACACACAGACACAATTTATGGATCACTTTTTGAAAGCTATTATTAAAACAGGACATGTGAGAAAAAATATTTTAGGATATTATAATAATATTAGTTTAATTATGCTTTTATCTTAAAAGCAATTTTAGAGAATTTATGGCTTAGCTGTCTTACCCTAGAGTAAGTCTGCTTAAGTTAGAATCCCAGTTTTATTACTGTCTAGCTGAGTGAACTCAAGCAGGTCACTCAGCTTCCTTCCACAGAAATCTCATCTTTAAGATGAGGGGAGTAATAGTACCTCTTTCAGAGGATGTTTTGAGGATTTAAAAAGCTGATACCTGTAAAGTGCTGAGAACTTTCTGGTATTTGGTGTCCCCTCTCTGAAAAGATCACTTCATGTCCTCCTGGAAGGTCAATGGGATGGTTTCCTGTATGAAATATTACATTCTTTCTCCAGGTTAAAGAAAAAGGCTATTTTTTAGATATCTATTTATAAATAGATATCTAAATATATATATATATTTACATAAATAGGTATCTATTTACAATATCTCTTACAAATTAAATTTTATTTGTTCCACTGTGAAGGACAATTGGTAGTAACTGACAAAATTCCATTTGCATATATCTTTTTTCCTGAGAATTTATAATATACATATACTTGCACGCAGTGAAAGACAGAAAACAAACCAAGTGACCAACAAGAGGATTCTCTTTACTATGGATACAGGCACACCTCTCCTTTGTTTTATTTTATTGACATATAGTTGATTTGCAATGTTGTATTTAATTTCTAAGTGCAGCAAAGTGACTTAGTTACATATATATATATTCTTTTCCATTATGGTTTATCACGGGATACAGAATATAGTTCCCTGTGTTATACAGTAGGACCTTCTTGTTTATCCATCCTATATATAAGGCACACCTCTTTGTAGTGTGCTTCATAGGTATTGCATTTTTTAAAAATTGAAAGTTTGTGGCAACCTCGCGTAAGGCAAGACTATTGGCACCATTTTTCCAACAAGCACTTGCTCATTCATGTTTCAGTGTCACATTTTAGTAATTTTTGCAATATTCCAAACTTCTAAATTATTGTTTTATTATTTATGGTGATTTGTGACCAGTGATCTTCGACGCTACTTCCGTAAATTGGGGAGAGGGGAAGGGGTGCCACAAACCACACCCACATAAGACAGCAAACTTAATGGACAAAAGTCTGTGCTCTGATTGCTCCACCAACAGGCAGGTCTCACTCTCCTCTGGCCTCCTTATTCCCCAAGACACAATGATACTGAAATTAGGCCAATTAATAACCATACAACGGCCTCCAAGTGTTCAAGGGAAAGGAAGAGTCACAGTAGAGTCTCACTGTAAATCAAAAGCTAGAAATGATTAAGCTTAGTAAGGAAAGCATGTTGAAAGCTGAGATAAGCTCATCTAGGCCTGCTGTATCAAAGGACTAAGCTGTGAATGCAAAGGAAAAGGTCTTGAAGGAAATGACAAGTGCTACTTCAGTGAACACACAAATGATGAGAGCAAAACACTCATTACTGATATGGAGACAGTTTTAGTGGTCGGGATAGAAGATCAAATTGGCCACAACATTCACTTAAGCCAAGCCATAATTCAAAGTGAGGCCTTTACTCGCTTCAATTCTATGAAGGCTGCAAGAGGTGAGGAAGCTGCTGAAGAAAATTTGCAAGCCTGCAGAGGCTGGCTCAGGAGGTTTAAAGAAAGAAGCTCTCTCCATAACATCAAACTGTAAGGTGCAGCAGCAAGTGCTGATGTAGAAGTTGCAGTTTATCCAGAATATTTAGCTAAGAACATTAAGGATGGTGGCTACACTATACAACAGATTTTCAGTGTAGACGAAACATCCTTCTATTGGAAAAAGATGTCCGATGGGACTTTCATCGAGAGGAAAAGTCAAAGCCTGGCTTTAAGGTTTCTGAGGACTCTTGTTAGGGGCTAAGGCAGCTGGTGACTGGAAGTTGAAGCCAGTATTCACTGATCTTTCCAAAAATTCTAGGGCCTTTAGGAATTATGTTAAATCTGCTTTCTATAAATGGAACAATAAAGCCTGGATGAAAGTACATCTGTTGACAACATGTCTTACTGAATATTTTATGCCTACTGCTGAGAACTACTACTCAGAAAAAAAAAAATCTCTTTCAAAATATCACTGCTCATTGGCATCTGGTCATTCAAGAACTCTGATGGAGATGTACAATGAGATTCATGTTGACTTCATGCCTACTAATACAACATTCTGTAGCCCATTACATTCCATTCTGTAGCCCATAGGTCAAGAAGTCATTTTGACCTTCAAGTCTTATTTTTGAGAGCATTTTATAAAGCTTCAGTTACCATAGATAGTGATTCCTCTGATGAATCTGGGAAAAGTAAACTGAAACCATTATGGAAAGCATTTACCATTCTAAATGCCATTAAGAATACTTGTAATTTGTGTGAAAAGTCAAAACATCAACACTAATAGGAGTTTGGAAGAGTGGATTGATTGATTCCATGAATGATTTTGAGGCCCTCAAGTCTTCAGTGGAGGAAGTAACTACAGATGTGGTGAAAATAATACAAAAACTAGGATTGGGAGTAGATCCTAAAGAAGTGACTGACAATCTCATGAAAAAAACAATGATGAGTTGATTTTATTAATGAGCAAAGTAAGTGGTTTCTTGAGATGGATTCTACTCCTGGCAGAAGAAGATGTTGTGACAATTGTTGCAATGACAACAAAGGTTTTAGAATATTACACGAACTTTGTTGATAAAGGAGCAGCAGCGTTTGAGAGGACTGACTCTAATTTGGAAAAAGTTCTACTGTGGGTAAAATGCATCAAACAGCAATGGATACTACAGATAAGTTGCTCACGAAGCAGCATCAATCAACCTGGTAAACTTCTCTGTAGTCTTATTTTAAGACATTGTCACAGACACGCCAACCTTCTGCAAGTACCACCCTGATCAGTCAGCAATCATCAATATCCAGGGAAGACTCTGCCAGCAAAAATATTATAACTCACTAAAGGCTCAGATGCTGGTTAGCATTTTTTTTTAGCAATATAGTGTTTTTAATTTAAGGTATATGCCTTGTTTTGTTAGACATGGAACAGTTAATAGACTACAACACAGTGTAAACAGAAATTTTATATGCTCTGGGACCAAAAAGTTCATGTGATTCACTTTATTGCAATATCTGGTTTATTGTAGTGGTCTGGAACTAAACATACAGTATGTTCAAGGTATGTACAATGTAGCTATAAAAAGGAATACGGAAGCTCTCTGTACATTGACATGTAAATATATTGAAAGTATATTAAATGAAAAAAGAAAAGCATAAAACAATGTGAAAAAAGATGAGGATGGAGGCCAAGATTATAAATTCATGTCTATTTGTATGTAGATAAAGAAACTTTAGAAGGATACAAACAAACAAACAAACAAATAAAATGAGCAATTTGTGGTGACAGGACATTGATGGAACCCACGGGAATGGAGAACAGGGCTTGGAACAAACATTTTACTGTATACCTTTTTATATTTTTACCTTTGAATTGTGTGGATGTGTTTCCTATTTTAAAAATACATTTTGGAACTTCCCTTTGTGATCCAGTGGTTGGGAAGCCACCTGCCAAAGAAGGGGACACAAATATGATCCCTAGTCCAGGAAGATTCCATATACTAGGGGGAAGCTAAGCCTGTGTGCTGGAACTACTGAAGCATTTGAGCCCAAGGGCTCAGCCTCCACAAGAGAAGCGACTGCAATGAGAAGCCTGCACATCACAACTACAGTCCTGCTTCCTGCAACTAGAGAAAGCCGGCACAGAAGAGCCAGCACAGCTAAAAATAGATAATTAATCAAATTTTCAAAATAAATAAAAGAAAAATACATTTTTTAAGAAGTAATTCAGTGTTGCCTGTTGGATCAGTTAGTTGTCACAAAAATGCTGTCACTGATCATGCCAAGACATAATAATTATTTACTCTTAAAGATTTATAGGATCTTCCCTGGTGGCTTAGAGGTTAAAGCGTCTGCCTCCAATGCGGGAGACCCGGGTTCGATCCCATCCCCTGGAGAAGGAAATGGCAATCCACTCCAGTATTCCTGCCTGGAGAATCCCATGGACAGAGAAGCCTAGTAGGTTACAGTCCATGGGGTCACAAAGAGTCAGACACGACTGACTTAACCTCACCTCAAAGATTTATAGGTCAGCTGGGACTCAGCTGATTCCACCTAGGCTCAACTGAGAGATCCTTCTTCAGGCTTCAGTACCTAGGGTAGCCCTGCTTCTCACTCGGACCTGTGAGTCTGCTCCCCCATGACTCTCATTTTCCTTGAACCAGCAGAAATAGAAGCATAAGATAACTGCTGGAAGTGTGTAAAACCTCTTAAGTCCGTCGCTGAAAAATGGCACAACTGCTGATCACATGCCATTAAACAAGCAAGCCAAGTGTTGAGGAGGAAATGCACTCCAACCACAACAAAGTCATGACAGGAGTGTGGCTGCAGGGAGGGGCCCATGGTTCAATATATCACACCTGCTGGTAACTGCAAACATCCTGACCATTCTAAAGATACAACTGTGAAACACCGGCCTAAGGAGTAGCAAAGAGTGTCCTAACTTCTCTCAAGTTTGAACTATGAAATTTAGTGACCTTTTGTCTTGAAGATTCTGTCATGGGTGTCTATCTGGATCGTAAATGAAATGGACTGAAACGGAAGGCAGGCTTAGGAGCTCACAGGAAGAGAAGGAACTTTGGACCACACTTCACTCAACACTTTTCATGGATGAGGCAACTGACGCCAGGATAAATAAAAGAATACACAATAAACTGTAAGACAAGCTGAACAGCAACAGGAAGTACCTAAAAAGACCTGTAAGCCCTAAAGCCTAACTGTTTATTTGGAATAAAGAATAGTCATAATAAGCTTAGGAGGTACATCAAAGATACATAAGAGATTGGTCAAGTCAAGTTTGCTTAAAGTCAAGATGACTGGCTGACTGAGGGAATAAGGAGGACAAACACCAATGACTAACTAGAAACAGCACCCACAGTCACAAATATGGACAGATTTCATGCACACAAAGGAATTCTGACTTAGAGATAAATCTCAAACATACATGAATAATAATATGTATTATATATTTATTTTGAAATTTGTTATTAGATTTTTTTAATTTAAAAGATTTCAAGGGTATACAAAAGATGCCTTTTTTTACCAAACACCAATTTTACCCTCTTCCTGCACCAGAGCAAAACAGTGTTAGCAGTATCTTATGTTACTCCATAAATATAACATGCATTCTAGGTTTATGGAGATAAAGACCTGAACTATTTCAATACTTATTTTCACATAGGACTGTTAAAAAATAACAGATTTTTTTTTTAACCAACTAAAGTGTCAAATGGCATTTAAAAAACCATTCATAATTTCAAGACCCATCAGCTTGAAAACTTATGCAACTCTTACATAATTCATTATAAATTAAGGAAACTCGCAATATTTCATTTATATCAAAATGCAAAAGACATGTGCTTCCCAGGTGGCTCAGAGGGTAAATAATCCCCCGCAATGCAGGAGACGTGGGTTCAGTCTCCAGGTCGGGAGGATCCCCTACAGGAGGGCAAGGCAACCCACTCCAGTATTTTTGCCTGAAGAATCCCATGGACAGAGAAGCCTAGTGGGCTATAGTCCATAGGGTCACAAAGAGTCAGACACAACTGAAGCGACTAAGCACGCACACATGCATGCAAAGGACATAGAAGAGCCAACAATTTAGAAGAACAAAGTTGGGAGAGATACACCTGATTTTTGAGACTCACCATATAGCTACAGTAATCAAGACAGTATGGTACAGCACAGCATGGACGCAAGGATAGACAAATAGGTTAATGGAACAGAAGGCAACGTGTTCTTGGCAGATTCATCACATTAATAATTGGGATTGACCTGAGAGTTCACTAAAATCAATAATTTTTTTTACAAAGGTAACTATATCCATGTTCGGCGTCATCCTTGTTTTGCCCAGTTGATGAGTTGAAGTAAGCATGGGACTTTACATTTATCACTATTACACTTTAGTTTTATTAGTTGTTACTCTTCTTTTTAGCCAAGATCTTTCTGGATTTTGACTCTGTCATCTATCTCTATTCTCTATCTCTATCTCTATTTCTTCATGCTTCTTACTGTTTGTGAACTTAGTAATCATGCTACTTAGCACTCTTTCAGTTATAATTAATAAAGATCCAGTTAAAACAGACCTAAGACAAGAGAGGAAATGTACTGGCTCACATGATCAAAAAGTCCAGCATAGATTCAGATACACGTGGCTCCAAGTAAACAAACAATTACCCTCTGAGGGCTCTCCCTCTGCCTACCTCTGAGCATTGTTTTCCTCTGTATGGGCTTGAACCTCTGACCCAGTGATTTTAGAGAAAGACTTGGACCTATCTTTTATTGCTCTCTGCCTGAAATAAGTCACATGTTCTTTTCAGAACCAATCAGTGGAGTTAGGAGAATATATTTCTCTGAATGTCCCTGTCTGAATAACATGCTCATGTCTGCAGCCATGAATGAGATAGGCCTCCATCTAACCACATGGACTAGGAAGTAAGAAGAGGGAAACATAATTTCCCAAAGAAAACAAAGCATTGTAACCAGGTTGTAGGGGAATGGACACCAGAGAAAGTTAAAATGAGATACTTGCACTATAGCAGTCATTTAGGTTGTGGACAAAATATACTCAGCATGGTCAAATAAAAGGCATTTAGAAACATAAAGATATTGTCTCTAAAGATAATTTACTTCTATATGTATGTATATTTTACTTTATATGTATTTTTATATTTTCATATTTTTAGAGCATGATCCTAGGAAAAATGAATGAACTAGTGTTATATCTAAAGGAAGCAGGAGAATATAACCTCCACATGGTCAATACTGGCTAAAATTTATTTGCCTTATTCTCTTCATGAACTCCCAAACTGGAGAAGTTGGACAAGCCTGTGCGTTAGACATCTGGACTGCTATAACAAAATACCATAGACTGGTCTGTGGCTTAAACAGCAAACATTTACTTCACAGCTCTGGAAGCTAGGAAGTTCAAGATTAAGGTGCTGGCAGCCTTGGTTCTTGGTGAGGGCAATCCTGGCTGGCAGACAGCGGCCTGCTCCTTGTGTGCCCTGATGGTCTTTCCTCCGTATGTGCTACTGGAGAGCTCTTGTGTCTCTTCTGATAAGGGTATTAGTTCTACCATGCGGGCATTGCCATTATGACTTAATCTAAACCTAAATATTTCCTCAAGCCCTACGTCCAAATACTATCACATTGTGGGGTGTGGCTTCAACACACAAATTTTAAGGGAGCACGCACATTCAGTGTATACCCAGCAGCAAAAGAACTGTAACCAAGTTCAAAAGTCAAGGAATGACCAACAGGATGAAATATAGTTACTATTCACACAACAAAAATCAACAGAACAAACGTTCAATTCAGTCTTGCACCCAGAAATAGCATTATTCTTAAGGAAGCTTAATGTGCATATACAATGAGAAAACCATTCTCTGTAGCACCTCTAAGTTTTCTCACTTAGACCAGGAACTAGTATACAAGTAAACAAATCAAGGAAAAAAGCCTGAAAGGGAACTAACTAAATAAACTATGTCCCACAGGCAGAAAGCTGAAGTAACAACATATTACAGAAAATGGAAGCAAACTGGTCAATTAATTGAATATGACACCAAAACCACCTTTTACAATCCACAAGAATATCTGATAATTATGTGATTGAGGGAAACTGGAAGTACAAGATATAAAATGGGTAATGCCAAAATAGAGAAGAAAATTACAGGTTATTATGCCAATTAGGGCTTTTAAAATGTTTTTTAAAGCTTAGATATTTAGCTATTGCAGGGCTGTCATTTTCATTTGCTAGATCTACAGAGAGAAAACAAAGAATGAGAGAAGTTTCCTGCAATGTCGAGTTCTCAACATATAAAAAGAGATTTTAAAAGTATGGAAAATTATAATAAAGAAAAAGTAAACCTGCCTTAAAACTTGCTAGAAGGCTCAATCCAACACGGTATTCTCACCACGGTTTCACTTCAATCTCACTGTCCTAGAGTCCAGGCCTCCAACTTTACTGCCTGTCTTGATGACAGCAACGGTGAACTCCACACATCTTTGGTGCTTTGAGACACTCCTGCTCCTGGCATCAGAAGCCTTGATTTCTAAGCCCCATTCTACTGGTAGATGAGCAGATAAACGGCTTGATTTCTATAGAATCAGTTTACCATTTAGCCAAAAAGATGGAAATGAACGGGGCAGCAAAATGCTCAACAAAAGCACAGTATTTTGAAGATGTGGTCTAGCCATCTATATAGCTATTTCTTCTAGTTTTTTAACCTTTTAGCTTCTAAGTAACCTATTAATACTAAAATTCCTTAGTTCATCAAGATTAGAAATTCTGATTTTTTTTCCAAATGCTTCATCAGATTTATCATAGACCCATCAACATTATTTTCTGAGCAGTCTAGGGTTACCAGATAATCCATCCATTTCATTTCTTCCCCATTTCTATTAAGGACCTCCTATCTTCTTGTTCGAGTCTGCAATTGGTGACTCTAGGTCTGATCCCAAAGCTGAGACTTCCTTCACCAATCTCCTGTATAGGAATCCCCTGTTCCTTGAACCTTGAGACTTTATCTTTCTTGGGTTGTGCCCTTATTTTTGCTGGAATAGATCTTCCTAAGAAAAGACTCAAGGAAGCTTTTTTTTTTTTTTAACTTACCTAAAATTGTCTTTACTCTCACATCTGATTGCTTAGCTGAGCATAGAATTCTAAGGTGAAAACCAATTTTTCTCAGACTTCTAGTGACATGTTTTCTGTCTTCCAAAATTTTTGCTAAGATGTACATGTACATTTTATTTCCTATAATACATGCCGTGGTCTTCCAGCATTTTCTCTTTAATCCTAGGGTGCTAAAATTTTATGAGGGCTTTCTTTATAAGGGTCTGTTTTCATTCACTGTGCTAGGCACCCAGTGGGCCTTTTCAAATGGAAGATTCATATTCCAGAATCTTGAGCTCTGCTTTCTATCTTATAAAATTGTGTTGAAATCTCTTTTCTGTTAATGACACCATCCCCATATTTTATCAGAAGTCATTTGAGGTAGTATTTTAAGTGCATAGTCAAATCAATTATTCACTCTAATAGCATGTATATTGTCTTTGGAATATGGTCTAAAATTTCAGAATGTATAGTATTTCAAGCCAAATAATAAAGCGATTTGAAGAAAACCCAGTCACCAGAGTTGAAGTTATCCAGCTTTCTCATTCACCTTCACATGTAATTAGCCACAGAATGGGAAAGACTAGAGATCTCTTCAAGAAAATTGGAGAAAGCAAGGGAACATTGCATGCAAGAATGGGTAAAACAAAGGCCAGAAACAGCGAGGACATAACAGAAGCAGAAGAGATGAAGAAGCAGTGGCAAGAATACACAGAACTATATAAATAAGGTATTAATGATCATGATAATCACAGTGATGTGGTCATTCGCCTAGAGCCAAACATCCAGGACTGTGAAGTCAAGTGGGCCTTAGGAAGCATTACCATAAACAAAGTTAGTGGAGGTGATGGAATTCCGGCTGATCTATTTCAAAAACTAAAAGACAATGCTGTTAAAGTGCTACACTCAATATGCCAGCAAATTTGGAAAACTCGGCAGTGGTCACAGAACTGGAAAAGGTCAGTTTTTATTCCAATCCCAAGAAGTAATACCAAAGAATGTTCAAACTACTGCACAATTGTACTCATTTCACATGCTAGCAAGGTAATGCTCAAAATTCTTCAAGCTAGGCTTCAGCAGTATGTGAACTGAGAACTTCCAGATGTACAAGCTGGATTGAAAAACGGCAGAGGAACCAGAGATCAAATTGCCAACATCATAGAGAAAGCAAGGGAATTCCAGAAAAACATCTAATTCTGCTTCCTTGACTATGCTTAAGCCTTTGACTATGTGAATCACAACAAACTGTGGAAAATTCTGAAAGAGATGAGAATACCAGACCACCTTACCTGTCTCCTGAAAAACCTGTATGCAGGTTAAGAAGCAACAGTTACAACTGGACATAGAACAATGGACTGGTTCAAAATTGGGAAAGAAATATATCAAGGTTGTATATTGCCACCCTGCTTATTTAATTTTTATGCAGAGTACATCATGAAAAATGCTGGACTGAATGAATCACAAGTTGGAGTCAAAATTGCTGGGAAAAATATCAATAACCTCAGATATGCAGATGATACCACCCAATGGCAGAAAGTGAAGAGGAACTAAAGAGCCTCTTGATGAGGATGAAAGAGGAGAGTGAAAAAGCTGGCTTAAAACTCAACATTCAAGAAACTAAGATCATGGCATCTGATCCCGTCACTTCAGCACAAATAAATGGGGAAAAAGTGGAAACAATGACAGATTTTACTTTATTGGGCTCCAAATTCACTGCAGAAGGTAACTGCAGCCACGAAATTAAAAGATGCTTACTCCTTGAAAGAAAAGCTATGACAAACCTAGACAGCATATTAAAAAGTAGACACATCACTTTGCAGACAAAGGTCCGTATAGAGAAAGTTATGGTTTTTCCAGTAATCATGTACAGAAGTGAGAGTTGGACCATAAAGAAGGCTGAGCAACAAAAAATTGATGCTTTCAAACTGTGGTGCTGAAGAAGACTCTTGAGAGTCCCTTGGACAGCAAGGAGATCAAACCAGTCAATTCTAAAGGAAATCAGTCCTCAATATTCATTGGAAGGACTGATGCTAAAGCTGAAGCACCAATACTTTAGGCACCTGATGCGAAGAGCTGACTCACTGAAAAAGACCCTGATGCTGGGAAAGATTGAGGGCAGGAGGAGAAGGGGGAGACAGAGGATAAGATGGTTGGATGGTATCATGGACTAAATGGACATGAGTTTGAGCAAATGCTGGGAGATAGTGAAGAATAGGGAAGCCTGGCATGCTGCAGTCCATGGGGTTGCAAAGAGTCAGACATGACTTAGAGACTGAACAACAACAAGGACTGATTAAATAAATTATTAAACATTTAGCTAGTAGAACATCATGTTATTATTGTTGTAAACCATTTGAGAGCAAGTTGGGGACATCATGCCCTTCACCACTAAATATTTTAGCATGTATTTTCTAAGAGCAAGTCCCTCTATCACATAATGCTTCTAATTTTATGACCAGTAGATTAAGGGAACAAGATATGTTCTTGCTAAAATTAGCCATGTGCATAGGAATCCTGTATATAATGTATCTACACTGGAAATAGTCCAACGAGATTTAATGATAACAATATAGCAGGGCCTTTTTGTAATGATCTCACCTCTTCTTTCTTCCTATGACACAGACCCCATGCCAGGCTCTAGAAGACAGCAACTTGGCATAACCAGCCAACATCCATCATGTTTTTTAAAGCCAAAACCAACTTACATTTCATTACTTGTCTTTGATATGCAAAGAATTTTAAATGTGCTATATTTAAATGCTGATTTGTTCTGTGCGTATGCCACCCTTTCTTCTTACTCTATTTTAAAAGCTGGAGCTGTCCTAATTTACGAGTATGAAAAAAAAATTACTGTATTTGGACTTGCTATTTAAAATGCCTGAATGTAATTCTCTTCTTCATATGTGTTTTGGAATTTTCCCCTATCAGAAAGTCTATCAAGACCAAGATCTGAGAATTGAGAATGTTCTATACAAGGAAAATATGGTTTACCTGAAGCTTAAAACTGTGGTCACTTAGAAACTGTCTTCTAGTCTTCAGTAAGAATTTGAGACAAATTTCATCAAAAAAAAAAAAGTATAACTCTACATAAATAAGCACCATCAACACACTTAGGTTATCAAAGAGGAACTGCTTTTTAAATCTCTCTTAACTAGGACACTTGTCATTTTTATTGTGAAATAAACAGTCTGTGCAAACACTCACAATGAGAATATTTATAAAAACTTGATAAAATTCAAAAAGTGATATTGAAAATTGACACTGAATGTTAATTCAGGGAAAAGGTATTACATTACCATAAGAAAGATAAAGAAAGCATAAGTTAAATAGATCCCTAGAATATCTGAGATGCTTTCAAAAATAAATAAATGCAGCAATATTATTAATAGCAGCTTTGCATTTTTGTGGCAAATAAAACCCAGTGCTCCTTTCACTTAAAAGTGTTTAATAACACCTTACCAAATGCCGTGGACATCTGTTGTTTGTGTCTGCCTGGCATCCATTAGGCACTTGCTCCTCCTCTTTTACCCCATGTGGATCTGGAGAGTTTGTCAATCAGAGGGTCTTACTCGGTTCTGGCTTCATGAGCTGGGACAATTCCTGGGCCGGGAAATCTTTAAACCATCTTCTGCTATTCGCAGAGACTGGTGCAAAGGGTGAACGTAGGACTCAAACAGGAGCAGAGTCCCCTGATGAAATCCCAGCACACGGGATGGCTCTCCCTCTGATCTCAACTTATACAGACCAAGTAGGTCTGGTGGTGCCAACGGCCGTCTTTAACAACCGCACACACAGAATCTGTCTGAGACTAATACCGGTACCAGGGGAATGCTGAACTGCGTGACAGAGGCAAGCGAGCCAGGAATTCTGCTGCATCCTTACACAGAGCTGTGCTGCGGTAAGCTCTACGCCTGGACTTTCTGGTTAAAATGCTCGAGACGCTCAGTCATGTCCAACTCTTTGCAGCCCCATGGAGCAGCCCACCAGGCTCCTCTGTCCATGGAATCTTTCAAGCAAGGATATTGGAATGGGTTGCCATTTCTTCCTCCACAAGATCTTCCCCACCCAGGGACTGAACCCACATCTCTTGTGTCTCCTGCATTGGCAGGCAAGTTCTTTACCATTAGTGCCACCCGCAAAGCCCTTTCTGGTTAAAAGAGGCAATGAATTCTCTTTTTGCTTGAGTTCATTTGAGGTGGATTTCTGTCATTCATAACAAAGCAACCTGACTAACAGACCAAGGCAAGGCCTTTTCCAAATGCAGTGTATAACTAAAGTATATATAAGTACGCTTGAACAATACTTGCTCCTAAATGCTACATCTGCCAAATAAAGATTATAAAGTTACAAGAATGTAATGTTAGCTTATTTTTCTTATAACCTGACAAAGACTTCTACTACTCACATATAAGCAGCCCCACACTGTCTGTTTTCAAGAAAAGAAAATGAAGTTTGTGGAGATAAAGAGGGGGAAATCAGATGGAGAAGTCAAAACAAAGAAGCACAGGCTCCCCCAGTCTGAAAAGCTTCAGAAGTCATAGGCTCGGTGTCTGTACGCTACATGAAAGACTATTAGGTTATTTCGGTTCAAGTCTGAAAGTGCTATATTAAAAAAGAAAGTCCATAAAATGTGTTAAGAGTATGTGACTCAGAATCTGAAAGACAATCTACGTTTTTCTTGCAATGTGAAAAAAAAAAAAGTTATTGTCCAAAGTTTGGTTGCAACTGTATAGGCAGGAATTCCTGTCAGTTGTCTGATGTGTGAATGCTCTCCTACAGAGCACATTCTGTTAGCTGATACTTGGATCATTTTCCCTCTTGCTTCATTCTCTTCAGTTAATCCCTCAGTCAAAAGAGGTTTGCAGTTCTAGACCCAGGGAATCACAGAACTATCAATAAATGTGCAACATAATCATTTAATGACTTGTTCTCACATCCCTGTCCATCTAACATCTTTGCCTTACCTTTCTGGGATATGGCCTCACAGAGTCTAGCACAGGGTGAGTCTTCAATAAGTGTTGGCTGAATGAACAAGTAGAGCATTCCAAGGAAAAGACGCTAGAAATGAGCTGCTGTCTTATAGTGGAAGAAGAATTGAGGGTCTGGGATGTCAAGCAATGTTCCAAGAACACAAAGCCAATAATGGGAACCCCAGGAATAAGTTTCTTGATCCATAATGTTCATCCACTAAATGAGAGTTTTCAGCTATTTTTAATTAACGCGTGCCTAGGAGAGATGTTCTCAGGGCATAGACCGATGTGTGGTCAATTCTAAGATATCACTGTAGTCCCCACTCTAGCATGTCAAGTATTTTGTTTTAGTTTTTTTAATGATCATTAGCAAACATTAGTATGTGAATTTTTATTAATTTTAAGATTTTAGAGATATACCTTAAAACACATGGTGACAAATGAGCGTGTAAGATACCAAACAAGCTGGAACCATTGCACAAGGCTAATGTGCACAGGTCCTTTTCCTGAGGACACCACAACCACCCACTTGACTTTACCTCAGAGTCATTATTCTTGAAGTCACCAAACCTTGAGCCGGTGTGGCCCTCTGTTTTTTGTCCTTTGGTTATGGCGATGGACCTCTCAAGACTGTACCTGAAGCTGGAAATTGTATCATTCATCTTTGTATCACCAGTGCCTACCCCAAAGCCGCTCATTCAGTAGATGTCGGTTCTAAGACAAGTGAGGACAATTGAATATCACATGCAAGGTGATGAACTTAGACCTTCACCTCACACCATAAATGAAAAATTAACTCACATGGATCAGAGACTTAAATATGAGAGCTAAATAGAAAAAATATATATAGGAGAAAATCTCTGAGGTATTAAATTATGCAAAGATTTTTTTCAGATAGACACCAAAAACACATTCCATAAAAAAACTGATAAATTGGACCTCATCAAACTTTAAAAGTTTTGCATTACAAAAGACATTATTAAGAAAATAAACAGAATAGCTACAGACTATGAGAAAATCCTTGTAAAAACATATATGATGAAGGATTTACACCCAAAATATATAAAGAATTCCTACAACTCAATAATAAAAGAAAATAATAAAATAATAATAAAATAATAAAATACAGAGAACTGGACATGGAACAACAGACTGGTTTCAAATAAGAAAAGGAGTATGTCAAGGCTGTATATTGTCACCCTGCTTATTTAACTTATATGCAGAGTACATCATGAGAAATGCCGGGCTGGATGAATCACAAATTGGAATCAAGATTGCCAGGAGAAATATCAACAACCTCAGACATGCAGATAATAGCACTTTAATGAAAGAAAGTGAAGAGGAACTAAAGAGCTTCTTGATGAAGGTGAAAGAAGACAGTGAAAAGCTGGCTTAAAACTCAACATTCAAGAAACTAAGATCATGACATCTGGTTGCATCACTTCATGGCAAAAGGGGGAAAAAGTAGAAACAGTGACAGAGTTTATTTTCTTGGGCTCCAAAATCACTGTGGACGTTGACTGCAGCCATGAAATTTAAAGATGCTTGCTTCTTGGAAGGAAAATTATGACAAACCTAGACAGCGTCTTCAAAAGCAATGACATTGCTTTGCCAAGAAAGGTCCATGTAGACAAAGCTATGGTTTTTCCAGTAGTCATGTACAAATGTGAGAGTTAGACCATAAAGAAGGGCGAGCACCAAAGAACTGATGCTTTTGAATTGTGATGCTGGAGAACACTCTTGAGAGTCCCTAAGACAGGAAGGAGATCAAACCAGTTAATCCTAAAGGAAGTCAACACTGAATATTCATTGGAAGGACTGATGTTGAAGCTGAAGCTCCAATACTGAATTCCTTCCAATTCACTGGAAGGAATGATGCTGAAGCTGAAGCCACCTGATGCAAAGAGCCAACTCATCAGAAAAGACCATGATCATGAGAAAGATTGAAGGCAAAAGGAGAAAAGGGTGGCAGAGGATGAGGTGGTTAGATAGCATCATCAACTCAAGGCACATGAATCTGAGCAAACTCCAGGAGATAGTGAAGGTCAGGGAAGCCTGGTGTGCTGTAGTCTGTGGGGTTACAAAGAGTTGGATACGACTTAGCAACTGAACAATGAAAACGTAGTACATACCATATACCAGGCACTGGACTAACATGATGAATGAAATAAAAAAGGATGAAAGATGTGTGAGGAGTTCAAGTATAGTTCAGTGTTTATTAAAGTATGACCAGTGGACCACTTGCACTCAGAATAACCCGAAGGGCCATTTAAATGCAGGTTCCTGGGCACCCCCTCAGCCAAAATGAAACAGAATCTCTGAGCAGAGCTCCAGAATATACACTATAACAAGTTCTACAGGGAATTTTTACATACATGTTTATGATCTGCATCATAAACAAATATAGCAGAATAAAAGATGTCTCCATTAGATTTATTGCCAATTATGTGTCAGAGTCCCCTTGTATATAATATTCTCAGTGCTGATAATGTTTACATATAAGCTTCTGCTGCTGCTGCTGCTAAGTCGCTTCAGTCGCGTCCGACTCTGTGCAACCCCATAGACGGCACCCCACCGGGCTCCCCCATCCCGGGATTCTCCAGGCAAGAACACTGGACTGGGGTGCCATTTCCTTCTCCAATGCATGAAAGTGAAAACTCAAAGTGAAGCCGCTCAGTTGTGTCTGACTCAGCGACCCCATGGACTGCAGCCTACCAGGCTCCTCCGTCCATGGGATTTTCCGGGCAAGAGCACTGGAGCGGGGTGCCATTGCCTTCTCCATATAAGCTTCTAACCAGTATAAAATTATCAATATCATGAAAATAATGATCACTGTTAAAGGAGGACACAAAGGAGGATGAAACCGATCCACCAGAGTCAGGGAAAGTATCATAGAGGAAACACCTGAGTTAGGTCTTATAGCCAGACCTTTAAGCTGAGTCNTCTCCATATAAGCTTCTAACCAGTATAAAATTATCAATATCATGAAAATAATGATCACTGTTAAAGGAGGACACAAAGGAGGATGAAACCGATCCACCAGAGTCAGGGAAAGTATCATAGAGGAAACACCTGAGTTAGGTCTTATAGCCAGACCTTTAAGCTGAGTCAGCCACTTTTGAAGCTTTATCTGAGGCATGATTTTCTAAGCATCACACTCAAGAACTGGATAAATCAAGCTGTTGTTGCCACTGCTGATCCTAAAAACAGTTGGCTTCTGCCATTCACTCTGGAACCAGTAGAAAGACACTTTGGAACCAGCCTGTATCCTCCTTTAGCTCATTTCTGAGTCAAGGTCTTGCTGGATGCAGCAAACTGGTATCATTCAAGCCACGTATCTTCACTAGCTACAGGGGAGGATGCTTTTGTTTTTATGCTACTTTGGGAAAGGGAAATTCATAATGAAGGGAACTATCAAAACATGGGTGGATGGCTGGAGAGATTTTAAGCCGCTGCGAACGTCACATGCCTACCTCCAGAGCCTGAGGCGTTCGCCACTCTGCTGCACCATTCCGTGCTGACACCAGGGGATGCAGCACTCTCACTGTCCAGTTCTGAGTCTTGCATAGAACGTAAGAGGTTGTCTTCATCTGTTCTGATTGCTATAATGAAAATATAAACTGGGTGATTTACTAACAACAGATACACTATATTTTTCACAGCTCTGGATGCTGTGTCCAACAGGAAGGCCCCAGCGGATTTGGCATCTAGCGAGGGCCCACTTGTATCAATAACCTCAGATATGCAGATGACACCACCTTTATGGCAGAAAGTGAAGAGAGCGACTGAACTGAACTGAGGGCCCATTTCTTGGTTCCTAGATTGTCTCTGCCCTGTGTCCTCACACAGCTGAGGGATCTCTCTGTGGTCTCTGTCATAAGGGCACCAATCCCATTCAAGTAGACTCCACCCTCATCATCTGCCAAAGCCTCACCTGGCAATACCATCACCTTGAGGATTAGCATTTCAACATATGAATTTTGGAGAGACATAAACATTCAGTCCACTGCAGAAGCGTTTGCAGTAGGAAGGGATGAGCACTTCACAGCCAATATTCTAACCCCCAAATGGACTTAATATAGCTATTGCCAAAGTCCCTTCTCCTTTAATCATACCTAAGGCAACTGAACTGGCACAGTAAAAAGTAATGCAAAAATCTTCCCCTCTGTTAATGGCCTAAGATCACAAGAAATAACTGAGTCTGTTGATCAGTTGCTTTAGCAATGAATAATCCAATATGCATGCCAAGACCCAAATATTCATTTTCCACTTACAGATTTTAGCAGCACTCAGATGCCAAATACTAAATCGTTCAACAGGTCAACTAATGTAATTATCTGAGGTTATATCTTAAAGATAACTTGGTAGGCTGATCAGGCTGCAGATAAGCTCAAATTAAAACATTGTACATGATTCATATTACAGTTCTATAGAAGCAGCTGGTAACCACTGATATTTATCAATGGAACTTGTTTTTTTCTACTTGTGATATAAAATTTAAGGAATTCAACACAATGCTTGTCCAAACATTTAAGCATATAAAATCCTATGTGGGATGAGATGAGTTCCACCGGGGTGGGTGTTCTATTCTTAAAAAATCATCAACACCTACGAGGCTTCATTTTTAGCTCCTACCTCACTCCTTCTCCATGCACTTAAACCACACCTCCTTTGTTCTTGAGCTCATCTCAATTGTCTAGGTCAGGTTACTGACAACGAAAAAGCTGGTCCGAGGGTAGAACAATGGGAAGCTATGTATTTTACTTCTGTTTCCAGAAAAAGAAAAAAAAAAAAAAAAAGGTCTCTTCAGGATCATTATAAAAGTCAACCACATGAAGAATATTTCTAACTTTTTAAAGTCCTTTAGAAAATATTACCCATTGTGGTACTTAACCTTCTTAAGTGAAGATTCTCACAGAAAATTACTCTCCTACTTGTAAAAATGTGTTGTCTTCTGACAGGCAAGTACCCTTCTATTTATGACATATAATGAAAAGTATATAGCACATGCAGTTTTTATTTTTTTTATTATCATCTACCAGGAACCTTGAAGCTAAATTTATTGCTCAACTGCAATAATTACCTTTAGCTGTTTTTTTGATATAATTAAATTTTTCCTTTATTATTTGGTTGATAGTCTCTTAATAGAGTTATTAAGTTTAAAGTCTCAAGTTATTTTTTCAATTTATATTTCTATAGGTTAAATTTAATATAAAATTCAGTACTTTTAAATGTACAGTTTGATGAGTTTTCACAATTGTATATAATCGGTTATGGATTGTCACCACAATCAAATTATAGAATATTTCTGCTACTGATCAGGGTTCTTGGCCTTTCCCAATCAATAGAAATTGATAAGAGGCCAGACAAGAAATTCAGGAAAGGCTTTATTGGGGCCCCGACTATTGCAGCGGGGAGTGAAAATAAGTAATAGTTTCCCTTGTTTGCTTCCAGAGGTGCATGCAAGCTGATTCCTTCTGTGCGGTGTGTCCGGCTGTTTAGCAAGGGTGGCTTGGGTGGCTTACCCACCCCTCTGCTGGTGTTGAGCTCAGATGGCATGTGTTTTTGCTCCTGACTCTTCAGAAGTGTCATTTGGATTGTTTTGGTCTTTTTGTGTCCTGTTGTCCATAATTTGGCCCAACTGCCCATAGGGCATAGTTTTCATTTTGTTTTTTTGTTGTTGTTGTTTTGTTTGTTTTTTAGTTCCTTATACTTTCTTTGTATTTTGTTGCTCCAGCAGGCATCCGTCCAGGTGCAAGCACTGAAGCAAGGAGTCCCAGGTCCCAGCCCCGGCCTGTCTCATTTCCAGCACCCTAAAAAGTTTCCTCTCTGCAGCTGATCGCTTCCCTTGACACCAACCCTCAGGCAACTACTGATCTACTTTCTGTCATTATAGTTGTATCCTTTGTAGAATTTCAAGTGAGTGTGATCACACAGAACGTAATTATGTGACTTCTTTTACTTAGCGTAAGATTTTTGAAATACATTCATGTTGTTGTGTATCAATATTTCATTACATTTTTAATTACCAAATAGAATTTCATGGTATGGTTATACCACAACTTGTTTATCCATTAACCAGTTGATGGACAAGTGGATTGTTTCATTTGAGACTATTATGAATACTGTGGTTATAAACATTCACATACAAGTTATGTATGGACATATGTTTTCATTTCTCATGGGTAAATACTTAGGAAGTAGGAGTTCTGTGGTAAGTTTACACATATAAGACAATGTCAAGTTCTTTTCCAAAATAGCTGAGCCGTTTTGCAATCCTACCATCAATAGATGAAGGAGTTCCAGTTACTCCACATCTTTTTCAACACTTGATGTTGGCAGGCTTTTTAGTTTTAGCCATTCTACCAAGTTTGTAGTAATTTGCATTTCCCTGCTGACCAGTGGTGCTGAGTATCTTTACAGGTGCTTATTGGTCATGCTCTTAAATTCTTTTTCGAAGTATCTATTCAAATTCTGTGCCTATTTTTATTACGTTGCTTTTCTTATTATTGATTATGAGTTATTTATATCTTCTAAACTCAAGCATTTTGTCACAATATATGTTTTGCAAATACCTCCAACCAGTCTGTGATGCCTTTTCATTTTCTTAACTGTGTCATTCATGGAACAAAAGTCATCAATTTTTACAAAGTCAGCTTTGTAAAATGCTTCCTCCCATGATTCAGATTTTTTGTGATTTGAGAACTCTTTGACTAATCCAAGCTCTTTCAACCTCTGTATTACTGACATTTTGGACCAGATACTTCTTTGTTACATAGGTTGTCTTATACATTGTAGGACATTTATTAACAGGTCTGACCTATACTCATTTAATACCAATAGCAGGATCCCCGCCCCCCAACAATTGTGACAATCAAAAATGTCTCTAGAGTTTGCCAAATGTCCCTTGAAGGACAAGTTGCCCCTGGTTGAGAATCACTGGCTTAACCCAATGTCACAACTTTTTTTTTTTTTTTTTTCAGCAGTCTTATAGCTTTAGCTCCTACATTTAGGTTTACAATTCATGTCAATTCCTGTGTAAGGTTGATGTAAGAATCAAAATTCATTTTTTCCAGACAGATATTCAATTGTTCTAGCCATTGGGTTGCCATTTCTTCCTCCAGGGGATCTTCGCAACCCAGGGATTGAACCTTGTCTCTTTCATCTCCTGCACTGACAGGCAGATTCTTTACCACTGGTGCCTCTTGGGAAGCCTCACTGTTTTAGCACCATTTGTTTAAAAGTCTATCCTTACCCTCGTTGCACTGCTTTGGGACATTATTCAAAAATCACTTGATCTTATAAATGGAGATCTATTGCTGAGCTCTCTATTACATTCCATTTCCATATTTCTAGCCTTATGCCAATAAAACACAGTCTTGAGTACTGTAGTTTTAAAATAAATCACATAATTAGTTAGTCTAATTATCTCATTCTTCTTTTTCAAAATTGTTTCAGCTAATCTAGGTCCTTTGCCTTTCCACACATCTTAGAACAAGCTCGTCCAATGTTTTCATTTCTCATGGGTAAATACTTAGGAAGTAGGAGTTCTGTGGTAAGTTTACACATATAAGACAATGTCAAGTTCTTTTCCAAAATAGCTGAGCCGTTTTGCAATCCTACCATCAATAGATGAAGGAGTTCCAGTTACTCCACATCTTTTTCAACACTTGATGTTGGCAGGCTTTTTAGTTTTAGCCATTCTACCAAGTTTGTAGTAATTTGCATTTCCCTGCTGACCAGTGGTGCTGAGTATCTTTACAGGTGCTTATTGGTCATGCTCTTAAATTCTTTTTCGAAGTATCTATTCAAATTCTGTGCCTATTTTTATTACGTTGCTTTTCTTATTATTGATTATGAGTTATTTATATCTTCTAAACTCAAGCATTTTGTCACAATATATGTTTTGCAAATACCTCCAACCAGTCTGTGATGCCTTTTCATTTTCTTAACTGTGTCATTCATGGAACAAAAGTCATCAATTTTTACAAAGTCAGCTTTGTAAAATGCTTCCTCCCATGATTCAGATTTTTTGTGATTTGAGAACTCTTTGACTAATCCAAGCTCTTTCAACCTCTGTATTACTGACATTTTGGACCAGATACTTCTTTGTTACATAGGTTGTCTTATACATTGTAGGACATTTATTAACAGGTCTGACCTATACTCATTTAATACCAATAGCAGGATCCCCGCCCCCCAACAATTGTGACAATCAAAAATGTCTCTAGAGTTTGCCAAATGTCCCTTGAAGGACAAGTTGCCCCTGGTTGAGAATCACTGGCTTAACCCAATGTCACAACTTTTTTTTTTTTTTTCAGCAGTCTTATAGCTTTAGCTCCTACATTTAGGTTTACAATTCATGTCAATTCCTGTGTAAGGTTGATGTAAGAATCAAAATTCATTTTTTCCAGACAGATATTCAATTGTTCTAGCCATTGGGTTGCCATTTCTTCCTCCAGGGGATCTTCGCAACCCAGGGATTGAACCTTGTCTCTTTCATCTCCTGCACTGACAGGCAGATTCTTTACCACTGGTGCCTCTTGGGAAGCCTCACTGTTTTAGCACCATTTGTTTAAAAGTCTATCCTTACCCTCGTTGCACTGCTTTGGGACATTATTCAAAAATCACTTGATCTTATAAATGGAGATCTATTGCTGAGCTCTCTATTACATTCCATTTCCATATTTCTAGCCTTATGCCAATAAAACACAGTCTTGAGTACTGTAGTTTTAAAATAAATCACATAATTAGTTAGTCTAATTATCTCATTCTTCTTTTTCAAAATTGTTTCAGCTAATCTAGGCCCTTTGCCTTTCCACACATCTTAGAACAAGCTCGTCCATTTCTTTTTTTTCTCTAATAAACTTTCTGGTTTTGAATAATTTCAGATTTGCAAACAGTTGCAAAGATATTATGGATGTTTCCACTTACCCCTCACCCAGATCCTGTTTCCAGAGGTTGTTGCTCAGTCAGTCGCGTCTGACTCTTGGCCACCCCATGAACTGCAGCACACCAGGCTTCCTTGTCCTTCAACACCTCCCAGAGCTTTCTCGAACTTATGTCCATCGAGTCGATGATGCCATCCAACTATCTCATCCTCTGTTGCCCACTTGTCCTCCTACTCTCAATCTTTCCCAGCATCACGGTCTTTTCCAGTGAGTTGGCTCTTCACATCAGGTGACCAAAGTATTGGAGCTTCAGCTTCAGCATCAGTCCTTTCAATGAACATTCAGGGTTGATTGCGGTATGTCTATTAAAGCTAAAAAACTAACACTGGTACATTGCTATTAACGAAAGACTTTATTTTAATTTCATTGGTTCTTTTCTATGAATATCCTCTTTCTGTCTCAGGATCCAATATAGAATACCACATTGCTTTTAATCATCATGTTTCCCCTCTCTCTTCCCAGACTTTCTTTGTCTTTCACATATGATCTTAACAGTCTTGAGGAGTATTTGGTCAGGTATTCTGTAAAATGTCCCCCAAATTGTTTTTCTCATGATTAGACTGGGATCATGCCAGACTAATGCCTGGCATCACACTTCTCATCACATAATATCAGGGGAGACCTACTATCTACAGTTCAGTTCAGTTCAGTTGCTCAGTCATGTCTGACTCTTTGAGACCCCATGAACCACAGCACGCCAGGCCTTCCTGTCCATCACCAACTCCCAGAGTCCACCCAAACCCATGTCCATTGAGTCAGTGATGCCATCCAACCATCTCATCCTCTGTTATCCCCTTCTCCTCCTGCCCTCAATCTTTCCCACCATCAGCATCTTTTCCAATGAGTCAACTCTTCAAATCAGGTGGCCAAAGTATTGGAGTTTCAACTTCAGCATCAGTCCCTTCAATGAACACCCAGGACTGATCTCCTTTAGGATGGACTGGTTGGATCTCCTTGCAGTCCAAGGGGCTCTCAAGAGTCTTCTCCAACACCACAGTTCAAAAGCATCAATTCTTCGGCTCTTAGCTTTCTTTATAGTCCAACTCTCACATCCATACATGACCACTGGAAAAACCATAGCCTTGACTAGATGGACTTTTGTTGGCAAAGTAATGTCTCTGCTTTTCAATATACTATCTAGGTTGGTCATAACTTTCCTTCCAAGGAGCAAGAGTCTTTTAATTTCATGGCTGCAGTGATTTTGGAGCCCAGAAAAATAAAGTCAGCCACTGTTTCCACTGTTTCCCCATCTATTTGCCATGAAGTGATGGGACTGGATGCCATGATCTTCGTTTTCTGAATGTTGAGCTTTAAGCCAACTTTTTCGCTCTCCTCTTTCACTTTCATCAAGAGGCTCTTTAGCTCTTCTTCACTCTCTGCCATAAAAGTGCTGTCATCTGCATATCTGAGCTTATTGATATTTCTCCCGGCAATCTTGATTCCGGCTTGTGCTTCTTCCAGCCCAGCATTTCTCATGATGCACTCTGCATAGAAGTTAAATAAGTAGGGTGACAATATACAGCCTTGACATACTCCTTTCCCAATTTGGAACCAGTCTGTTGTTCCACGTCCAGTTCTAGCTGCTGCTTCCTGACGTGCATACAGATTTCTCAAGAGGCAGGTCAGGTGGCCTGGTATTCCCATCTCTTTAAGAATGGCATCATTAATGATGTTAACCTTTAAGTCAAGTTTCTTTTCAAAAGCCTATTTGACACTGATTGGCATTGCAATGATTCCACATGTCAATTTTGGGAAAACTGTGATCTTAATAACATGGAGTTTTTCAACCCATAAACATTGTTTATATTTTTACTTATTTAGGTCTTCTTTAATTTCTCTCACCTCCCCTAAGCATGTATTTCAGTTCACTGACCTGTACCTTCAAGAAGTGACATTATTATTGTTGTTATTATTATTATTCATATGTTCCAGAGTGTACAGTTGTTATCTGTGTAAGGTCATTTCAGTAAGATCTAACTCAGCCATTACTGAAAACAGAACCTAACACTGCCTCAATACTTTTAAAGGTGGACAGGGAAATGTAGACAAACAAATTTATATTATTACCCTTAAAATACCCTTAAAATAGAATCATAACTACTATCTGTGCTGAGCCAACCTGCAATCTTAAAATTCATCAACAATGAATACACAGTTTGAATAGAAACAGACTTTTTTTGTGAGTCAGTGAGTTTGAGTACATGAAATTGAGTACATGAATAGAAACAGACTTTTTTTGTGAGTCAGTGAGTTTGAGTACATGAAATTGATATGGTTAAAATTTCAAATCCTAAAAGATCAAACATATGAGAATTATATTCAAATCTTAACAAAATCATTCAAAGTTGTCCACATTGTGGTAAAATGGGTATAACTCTGTATGTCGAGTAATAGATTTTAAATGGGAATACATTCTGTTAACACTTTTGAAACACAAATACACAAGAGCATTAAAATTATTATCTTGACTTATTAATTCCACTTTAGATACTCTATCCAATGAAACAATGCTAAATAGAGTCAGAGGGAAAAATTACCCTTTAATCAAATATTTTTACTACGGCACTTTTTTATAATGTAATGAAAATACTACTTAAATGCCCAATAGGAAAAGAAATAATTCTATTCACACAGCCATTTAAAAAGGATGTTTATGCAATTATTCTACAACAAAGGAGGCAAAAATACACAATAGAGAGAAGATGTGGTACATAAACAAACAATGGAATATTAGTCACAAAAAAGAATGAAATTTTGCCATTTGTCTCAGTGTGGATGGACCTAGAGAATACTATACTTAATGAAATAAGTCAGACAGAGAAAGACAGATAGTATATAATATCACTTACATGTGGAATCTAAATTATAATGGATGTATATGCAGAACAAAACCATATAACAGCTATGGAGAACAAATAAGTAGCTACAGTAGAGAGAGAAAGGGGCTGGTGCAAATTAGGGGTATGGAATTAAAATATAAAAATTAGTACATATAAAATAGATTTAAAAACAGGATATATTATATAGCACAGGGAATTATAACCATTATCTTGTAATAACATTTAATGGAGTATAATCTGTAAAAAATACTGAATCACTATGCTGTACACATGACATTAATACAATATTGTAAATCAACTATCAGGTTTCCCCGGTGGTTCAGCGGTAAAGAATCCACCTGCAATGGGAATGGGTTCGATTCCTGGGTCCAGGGTATCCTCTAGAGAAGGAAATGGTAACCCATTCCAGTATCCTTGCCTGGGAAATCCCATGGACAGAGCACTCTGGCAGGCCACAGTCCATGGGGTCACAGAAGAGTAGGACTTAGCAACTAAACAACAGCAAATCAACTATATTTCAAAAATAAATATATTAAATAAATGAATAAAAATGATTTTATGAAAAGCTTTTAGTATTATAATATTGCTGTTGGTGGTGGGGTTGTTTAGTCGCTAAGTCATGTCCGACTCTTCTCAACCCCATGGACTGTAGTCTGCCAAGTTCCTCTGTCCAAGGGGTTTTCCAGGCATGAATACTAGAGTGGGTTGCCATTTTCTTATCCAGGGGATCTTCCCCACCCACGAATCGAACCCGATGTTTCCTGTGTCTCCTGCATTGGCAGGCGGATTCTTTACCAGTGAGCCACCTGGGAAGCCCTATTATAATACTAAGTATATGTATATGCTATATGAGCTCCACTTTATTTTTTAAGTACAGAAGATTAGAAGTTAATATGCCATAATCTTATTGGTGGCTAGTGAGACTGGAGTTGTTTACTTCTTCATTTTCCTACTTGCTATTTTTTAATAGTGAGGCAAGAAAACAATGAAAACATTTTAATTTTATAAAAATTTACCTTATTATTAAATTTCTGAGCTGGAAAAAACTTTAGAAAACTAGCTGACCCCCTGTACTTCATTGATAAGAAAATTTCCTTATCAGTAGACATCACAGAGAGTTAAAATATTTGTCTAAGTACACAAAGTATGTTGTTAGTACTCTATTGTATGGTCAGATTGTATTCTGACTCATTGGATATGATACTACATACTGATCATTTTTGTTGTGTCCCAGACTCCATTTCTATGGTTAAGGGGATGGCATAGTTCACATGAACAATATTTACTTAAAACATTTTAAAATTTATTATATAAAACAACTCAAGCAAGGTTAATTTTAATATAGATACCCTAGAATCTGGGAAATGAAAGAAATTTTAGTGTTGTTTTCTCCAATGGTTATATTAAATGCTGAGTAAAAGTGGAGTTTTACCCTAGAAAGCTTTTTAGTTTTGAGATTTAAGATGCGTGATTTAAGATTAAAGAGTGTATACTATATTTTATTTATTAAAAGCTCATTATTCCCTTGTTCGAGTTACTCCTGCTTGTTTGTAGTTGCTCAAACAGAAACAACAGGGTACAATGTGATTTTATAAATGAGGACTTTCTGTTATGAACTGGTTTACTTTTACTGTCAAACTCTCATGAACTAAATGATATAAGGCCAAAATTACTGATAATTATCTATTAATCATATATTGGACATAACAACCTTTAACTTGGTTTCAAATATCCCAAATAATTTTTCCTGAAGTCTTTCTCAGTATAAAAAACATTTTTAGTGTAACATTTCATAACATTGGAAGATAATCCAAAGGGAATGTATAAGGTTAGTTAAGTGTTTATCTTATCAAAAGTCTGGTCTCTTTGGGTTACTGTTTGGATTCTAGCTAATCAGGCTTAGTTTAAGAACTTTAAGCAATTAACAGTATTCAAACAGCACCAATGTGCAATATTATTTCAGCTGGGAGAGCAGCTATATGAACCAATACAGCTTCCTTACTAAAAATAAATGATAACACGTTCCACTCTCTGGGGAGTTCGTTTTTAAAGTATGTCACACTGCATAACAAAACCAAAGAGTGTGAAATATCTAAGTAATAAAAAACCCAAAGACATGCTATGGTTTCAGATTTAAAAAAATAATAAACTAACTTTGCCAACAAAAACATCATTGCAGGAAGACAAAGCAAATACAAAGTGAATTTAAGGGGTTGATTGTGGTCCCTTTTCCTTCAAGAACCACTACTTCCCTTGTTTGTAAATCTGCTTGGTTTTATTAGCAATTTTTAACACACAGTAGCTCAAATCAACAACTCATTTGCTCTTCAGACTTTGACACTTCCCCAAGCTGCTAGGCCTGTGCTTAACTAAACAAGTACAGTAGAACAAGTAGAACATTTATGTAACACAGAAACTATAAATGTTCTTTGAGAAACAAAGAGGCCTACTCATTCTAGAAGATAAGACTAAGGGCTGAGAGCATTACCTTTTAAAACTCTTGTTGAGGAAGATACATCTTAAACTTGTTGAAGTTAACAGCATCACAACATTTGTTTACTGACAATAAAATATCCTTCTTTTCTCTAAATAATTTTTTTAATTAGCATCTATCCAGTGTTAGACATTGTACTAAGAATTTTACACATATTCTTTCCTTTAACCCTTGAAATAATCCTATGAAGGATTGAATTTATATTCATTTTGTAAATGGAGAAACTGAGCCTTGAGGTCATTCAACAATTAAATACTGGAGCATGGTTCAGACTCATGAGGTCTGCCTTCAGAGTCTGTGGCTCTTACCCATTGTGGGCAAATTAAAATGAAACCAAAGAATTTCTAGAATGGAAGAGATAACAAAAATACCTGAAATAAACATTGTCCCTGTTATTTAGTTGCTAAGTCAGACTCTTGCAGCACCATGGACTGTAGCCCTCCCGGTTTCTTCTGACTATGGGATTTTTCAGGCAACAATACTGGAGTGGGTTGCCATATCCTTCTCCAGGGAATCCTCCCTACCCAGGGATCCAACCTGTGTCTCCTGAATTGGCAGGCAGATTCTTCACCACTGAGCCACGAGGGAAACCTGAAATAAACATAACTGATAATAAAATCATAAAACAAATGCCATCTATGGCCTTTCTTTTCCCACTGACAGATATTTAGTAACGTCTCTTACCAATGCTAACTCTTCCCCCTTGGCCCCTTTCTCTTCCATAACACACATACACGCATGCACAGACACACATACACACACCCAGCTTCACTAATAGTATCCGTGGTACCTAAAAATAGGGAAGGAAAAAGTAATATTCTAATTCAAAAAATGGACTAAACGCTAAGTGTGGCCTCAGAGCCTTTGGGGTAGGGAGGGCAAGAGATATTCTTATTTGACAATCGATTAGATCTTCTCCCACTTATTTGTTTACTTCTAGGTAAACTCATTTACAGGTATATAGGAATAAGAGATGGAGAAGGAAACGGCAACCCACTCCAGTGTTCTTGCCTGGAGAATCCCAGGGACGGGGGAGCCTGGTGGGCTGCCGTCTATGGGGTCGCACAGAGTCAGACACGACTGAAGCGACTTAGCAGCAGCAGCAGCAGCAGGAATAAGAGAAAAAGTCTCCACAGAAGAGCTGGTTCATGGATTTCCCTCACATCTCTGCTCAAGCCAAAAGGCCTGCTGCTTACACCCAAGAGAAACAAACGTAGTGGGCTTTCCAGACCAGAATTAAAAATGAATTCTATCAAGTAAACTTAGCTTTTAGTGAAGCAGACACTGTAGGCTATCATTTTCCAGTCTAAGGGACTTTCAGGGATGAAGGATAGGATGCTAAACATCCTAGTCTGATACAGCAACCACTAGCCACACGTGTCTGCTGAGCACTTGAAAGATGGCTAGTGCGACTTGGGAACAAACTTTCTAACTTTCTCATTTTAAACCATCACATACAGCTAATGATTATCATTTGGACAGAATAGCTCTAGACTCATCTCAGTAACTACCATTCACTGAGTATCTACTATGTGCTTCAAAACTACATTTGAGGAAGGTCCAATTTTGTCCCCATTTTTCAGAAAGGAAATTGAAGCTAATAGAGAAAAAATGACTTGCTCATGGCTTTACAACTAGTAAGTGGTAAATTCTGGATTTTATACCAATGTCTGTCCCTCTCGATGCCTGATGCTTTCACTACCAATGGTTCCCAACACTGGTTAGCTATCAGCTGGTGTGCTTTTCAGAAATACTCAACCCCAAGTTCCATGACAGAACCCTTATGGCAGAAAGTGAAGAGGAGCTGAGGAGCCTCTTAATGAAAGTGAAAGAAGTTGGTGAAAAACCTGGCTTAAAACTCAACATTCAAAAAAAAACTAGGATCATGGCATCCAGTCCCATCACTTCATGGCAAATAGATGGGGAAACAATAGAAACAGTGAGAGACTTTCTTTTCTTGGGTTGCAAAATCACTGCAGATGGTGACTGCAGCCATGATATTAAAAGACACTTGCTCCTTGAAAGAAAAGCTATGACCAACCTAGACAGCATATTAAAAAGCAGAGACATTACTTTGTCAACAAAGGTCCATGTAGTCAAAGTTTTTCCAGTAGTCACGTAGGGATGTGAGAGTTGGACCATAAAGAAAGCTGAGCACTAAAGAATTGATGCTTTTGAATTGTGGTGTTGGAGGAGACTCTTGAGAGTCCCTTGGACTGCAAGGAGATCAAACTAGTCAATCCTAAAGGAAATCAGTCCTGAATATTCATTGAAAGGACTGATGCTGAAACTGGAGCTCCAATACTTTGGCCACCTCATGCGAAGAGCCGACTCATTGAAAAAGACCTTGATGCTGGGAAAGACTGAAGGCAGGAGGAGAAGGGGATGACAGAGGATGAGATGGTTGGATAGCATTACCGACTTGATGGACACGAGTTTGAGCAGGCTCTGGGAGTTGGTAATGGACAGAAAAGCCTGGCGTGCTGCAGTCCATGGGGTTGCAGAGTTGGACATGACTAAGCAACTGAACTGACTGAACTGAAGTTCCATAACCCAGTAATTGTTATTTAGAGGCAGGGTTCAAGCAGGTGCATACCTCTGAAATTTCTACTATGCAACACCACCAGTGTGACCAAGGCCTCCTAGTAGGAGACAACCAACCATTTCCAAAAGGAAGCTGTGATGAAATTCTATATCTATCTCTTCTCTTAAACATGGTCAACAGTTTAATGCTAAAAAGAGTCCCACTCCTTCCTTTTGCAGGTCAAAGTAAATGACTAAGAGCAGTTGCTCTGAGCTAGGGTGAGGTCACATAGCTGGTGTTTTGATGGAGCTGAGACAAGGACCCAAGTATAAGTTTATATGTAAATGCTGCTGTTTTTGGTTCCCTGGGGACAACAAATAAGCAAAGGACAGGAAAGCTCAACTAAGGGATGTAAAATCCTAAGCAGCAAGTGAGAAGCCCAAGGCAGCAAAGGCTAGGAGTGTGTGACATTTGACTATTTCTAGTGGTGGTAATCGGAGAAGGCAATGGCACCCCACTCCAGTACTCTTGCCTGGAAAATCCCATGGACAGAGGAGCCTGGTAGGCTGCAGTCCATGGAGTCGCTAAGAGTCGGACACGACTGAGCAACTTCACTTTCACTTTTTACTTTCATGCATTGGAGAAGGAAATGGTAACCCACTTCAGTGTTCTTGCCTGGAGAATCCCAGGGACGGGCAGCCTGGTGGGCTGCCGTCTATGGGGTCGCACTGAGTCGGACTGAAGCGACTTAGCAGCAGCAGCAGCAGTGGTGGGAATATCTGGCTCTTCCAGATTCGTCAGCATCATCTTCTCTTATCCCCTCTTTCCACTGCTCCAAAATCCTCAGGAATGATCCAAGGCTTCTATGCAGTATTTTTCACTCTCTCAGATACTTTCTTTGTTGTTGTATTGAGAGAAAATTGACAGAGAACGTTATAACATGATTGACTATTTGCATGTATTACAAAATGACCACCAAACATATTAATAGCTATAAAAATTTTTTCCTCGCCATGTGATGAATTGTCAACGTTATACTTAACAGACATAATTTTACCTTTGGCCCATAGTATGTGCTTAAAATTATGACTATGAAATGAATGAAGCAGGTTTTGCAATTTAAGAGAAAGATTACTCAGCTTCTGGATGGGTTCAGATATCCGAATATGTGTTTGGTAAATAACTTTTTAAAAAAGGAAAGTAAAAAGTCCCTTCAGAACCTTTACACATTACTCACAAAAGTAGGTGGAGAAGATGATGTCAGTCTCCAGGGCAGGGTTACAGGCATATCTCCCCTTACTGTACTATGCAGATAACTGTATTCTATAGAAATCAGAGGTTTGTGGTCACTCTGTGTCATACAAATCTGTTGGCAAACATTTTCCCAACAGCATGTGCTCACTCCCGGTCTCTGTCACATTTTGGTAATTCTCACAATATTTCAAATCTTTTCACTATTATTGCGATTGTTTTGGTGACCTGTGATCAGTGATCTTTGATGTTACTACTGTAATTGTTTGGGGACATCATAAACCATGCCTATTCAAAAAGGCAAGCCTAACTGATAATGCTGTGTGTGTCCTGACTTCTCCACTGACGCAAAGTTCCCCACTCTCTCTCCCTGTCCTCAAGCCTCTCAACTTCCTGAAACACAACAATATTGAAATGAGGCCGATTAATAACCATACAATGGCCTCAAAGGAAAGGAAGAGATGAATATTTCTCACTTTAAATCAAAAGCTAGAAATGATTAAGCTCAGTGAGGAAGGCATGTTGAGAGCTGTGATGGGCTGAAAGTTAGGCCTCTTGCACAAGACAGTCAGCCAAGCTGTAAATGAAAAGGAAAAGTTCTGCCAAGTTGTAAATGAAAAGGAAAAGTTCTTGAAGGAAATTAAAAGTGCTACTCCAATGAACACCAAGTGATAAGAGAGCAAAACAGACTTATTGCTGATCTGGAGACAGCTTTAGTGGTCTGGATAGAAGATCAAACCAGACACAGCATTCCCTTAAGTCAAACGCTAATCCACAGCAAAGCCCCGACTCTCTTCAATTCTGTGAAGGCTGTGAGAGGTGAGGAACCTGTTGAAGAAAAGTTTCAAGCTAGCAGAGGTGGGTTCATGAGGTTTAAAAGAAGAGAAGCCATCCCCATGACATCAAAGTGCAAGGTGAAACAGCAAGTGCTAATGCAGACGCTGTAGCAAATTATCCAGAAAAACTAGCTAAAAACATTAGTTGATTCACCATTCTAAATGCCATTAAGAACATTTGTAACTCATAGGTTAAGTCAAAATATCAACTTAACAGGAGTTTGGAAGAAGTTGATTCCAACCTCCATAAATGATTTTGAGGGGTTCAAGACTTCAGTGTAGAAAGTGACTGTAGAGGTGGTGAAAATAGTAAGAAACTAAGATTACAATTGGAGACTGAATATATATTGTTGCAATCTCAGGAAAAAAAAAAACTTGAACAAATGAGGAGTTGCTTTTTCTGGATGAGCAAGGAAAGTGGTTACTTTCTCTCTTTCTTCTTTTTGTACTTTGGCCACACTGTGCAGCCTGTGGAATGGTTCTCCCACCAGGGATCGAATGAGGCTTCTGTAGTTAAAGTGCTGAATCCTAACCACTAGGCAACCAGGGAACTTCCCCAAGAAAGTGGCTTCTTGAGATGAATTCTACTCTGATAGAGGTAGATTCTGTGGTAGAAGTAAGTCCTGGTAGAAGAAGCTGTTGAGAAAACTGTTGAAAGGACAGCAAAGAATTTAGAATATTACCTAAACTTAGTTCATAAATAAACAGGCATGGTTTGACAGGATTAACTCCAATTTTACTTTTTCAAAGGGTAAAATGGTGGGTAAAAAGCTATCAAACAGCATTGCATGCTATAGCGAACTCATTCATGAAAGGAGTCAGTTGATGTGGCAGACTTCATCACTGTCTTATTTTAAGACAGGCATCATATTCCCAGGTGGCTCAGTGGTAAAGAATCTGCCTGCCAATGAAGGAGACGCAGGAGACCTGGGATTGATCCCTGGGTTGGGAAGATCCCCTGGAGAAGGAAATGACAACCCACTCCAGTATTCTTGCCTGGAGAATCCCATGGACAGAGGAGCCTGGCGAGCTACAGTCCATGGGGTCACAAAGAGTTGGGACATGATTGAATGAGTGAACAACAATCAACATCAAGGCCAGACCCTCCACCAGCAAAAAGATTACAACTTGCTGAAGGCTCAGATGATAGCTAGTTTTTTTTCTTTGTTTTTTTTTTTAGTGATATGGAATTTTTTAATTAAAGTATCTATCTTGCTTTATTTATTTATTTTTTTTTTTAGATATAATGCTATTGTATACTTAACCTACAATATAATGTAAACACAGTGTTTATATGCCCTGGAAAACCAAAAAATTCATGTGACTCCATCTATTGCATTGTGGTCGTGCATGCATGCTAAGTCACTTTGAAAGTGAAAATGAAGCAGTTCAGTCGTGTCTGACTCTTTGCGACCCCATGGACTGTAGCCTACCAGGCTTTTCCCTCCATGGGATTCTCCAGGCAAGAATACTGGAGTGGGTTGCCTTTAGTCATGTCCAACTCTTTGCAGCCCTATAGACTGTAGTCTGCCAGGCTCCTCTATCTGTGGGATTCTCCAGGCAAGAATACTGGAGTGGGTGGCCATGCCCTTCTCCAGGGGATCTTCCCCACCCAGGGATCAAACTCACGACTTATGTTTCCTGCATTGGCAGGCCAGTTCTTCACCACTAGTGCCACTGGGAAGCCTTTCATTGTGGTCATCTGGAAACAAACCCGTGTTATCTCTTCGGTATGCCTGTATTTTTTGTTTCAGGGGTTGTAAAGGCTTGAAAATGATAAAATAAGAAGAAAAAATGAGAATACTGACCAAAAGTTAAGCAGAGGAATTTATACCATACTCATGTATTCCAAGAGTCCAGAAAAGCACTGGAAACTTGCATGATCCTTATCCTAGGTTAGGAGACCACTAAATCAAGCTCTAGGGGTTGAAAAGAAAGTCAACGATGAGAAGGAAATGGCCACAAAATTAGAAAATGCTGCTGTCAACATTACCTTTCAGACTAGCCAAGTATGCTTCTCTCTCTCTTACAATAAATACCAATAAAAATAATTTGTGATTTAGATTATCCTCAGCAATGGTATGTGTTATAAAATGCACTATGGAAATCATCTCTCTATTTAGGAACTCAGCACAGCTGCGCCAATAAGGAGGCTGGGTATATTTTGCAGCTAAATGAACTTGTGTTCTAAGAATCTGCCTTTAGAAGTAACAGCTCTGAAAGCCAGAAGCAAAAAAAACTCAAGGATTATTGTAGCAAATGGCTTCAAATAGAAACATCTAGACTGTTGGCAAGTGCCTTTTAGAAGGAAGGACTTGAATTCTCTTGAAGCAAAATTACCAATCATTCTTGTGGCCTGCTGCTTACAAAGTAAAGAAAACAGGGTTTTTTGAGCTACAGCTGCAGATTCAAAAATTAGGACCAGTAGATTTTGCTTTAGTAATGTAAAAAGCAAAACACCCCAAAGAGAGCAGAAAGAATTAGCTAAGGATGTTAGAGATGTGAAAGAAGATAATGATAGGAAAAAGTCATTTCAAACATCTTCAGACTGTAATTACAAGCCAAGGTTTCTTTTGAATCTTATCTGTCTACTTCACTCCCTGTCCTCACCCCAGGCCTTCCCCCACCTTTCCTATAATAGTAATATATGCCCAAGGCTTAAAAAGAACACAGAGGTATGTAAAATAATTGTTAAAACCTTCTAAACTTTTTCTGCTCTTAATCCTATTAAAAATCCCTGAGAGTGAAAGTCATGACTCTTTGCAATCCCATGGATATACAGTCCCTGGAATTCTCCAGGCCAGAATACTGGAGTGGGTTGCCATTCCCTTCTCCAGTGGATCTTCCCAACGCAGAGATCGAACCCAAGTCTCCCAAACTGGAGGCAAATTCTTTACCAGCTGAGCCACCAGGGAAGCATTAAAAATTCCTAAAATTTTTTTAAAATCATTGTCTAGTTCTTAAAATGGAGAAGGCAATGGCAACCCACTCCAGTACTCTGGCCTGGAAAATCCCATGGACAGAGGAGCCTGGTAGGCTGCAGTCCATGGAGTCGCTAAGAGTCAGACACAACTGAGTGACTTCACTTTCACTTTTCACTTTCATGCATTGGAGAAGGAAATGGCAACCCACTCCACTGTTCTTGCCTGGAGAATCCCAGAGACGGGGGAGCCTGGTGGGCTACCGTCTATGGGATCGCAGAATTGGACACGACTAAAGTGACTTAGCGGCAGCAGGAGCAGCTCTTAAAACGTTAAAGAAACACTGTATCCAGTGTGCATAACTTTGCTTCCCTGGCCTCATATTTTCTATTAGGGCTGGTTGTATAAGCTAGGAAACAGGAGACAGAAAATCAAAAGCTGGAGGCTCTGCTGCTCACTTCTTCCCAACCATTTTTGCGCGTTTCAGCAAAGTTTTTCCTTGTCTGAAAAGTAAGGAAGATGAGAATGCTGGTTCTTGGGTCACTCTGAATTCAAATCTTCCTGTACTAGCACTGTCTAACAGAAACACAACTGAGCTACAAATGTGAGCCACATTCATAATTTTAAACTTTTTAATAACCATATTTAAAAAATAAAAAAGAAGGTGAAGGCAATTATAATATTTTCATCCCAACACAGTCAAGATATTATCATCTCAACATGCAATCAACATTTGTTTTGTTGCTGTTTGTTGTTTAGTCACTAAGTCATGTCCCACTCTTTTGAGACCCCATGGACTTTAGCTCGCCAGGTTCCAATGTGCGTGGGATTTTCCAGGCAAGAAGACTGGAGTGGGTTGCCATTTCCTTCTCCAGGTGATCTTCCAGAACCAGGGACCGAACCCAGGTCTCTTCAACTGGCAGGAGGATTCTTTACAGGAGCCACCACGCTTCCTGTAATCAACATTAAAACATTAAAATTTAACATTAATAGTTTATATTCTATTTTTCAAACTAAGTCTTCAAAATCTAGTGTGTATTTGACAAAAAAAAAAAATCTTCAGATTAGCTACATTTCAAGTGTTCAGGAGCCACATGTGAATAACTGCTAGTGTTTTGAGCAGCAAAGTTTTATACCAGTGCTGGACATTGTCTGAAGAAAAGCTCTATTTCACTGTGTAACTCACTTCTGCATCTCTATACTTGATTGACTCTGCTGTCAACAAAACATTATTGTTGATTATCATTTGTTAGCAACATCTAATTATCAACAACTAAGTGCTGAATCTATTTAGACTACTCATAGAGTTTCAATATCAGAGTTTTGATTAATATCAGTGCTGTTTTCCTAGTCTTCAAGTGAATTTTTCTTGTCTGGCTGAGTCATTCGTATTGAATTTTAGATCATTTACCCCAAGCTACCCAGAATGATTAGGATATGTATCATTGTTAATTAACCATTTGAAAAGTATTCCAAGCTTTTAAAAGCAGATTAAATCACTCACTTGTATCCTATCAATAATGTTCTCCACCTCTCAATCCTCTCACTAAAAAAAAAAAAAAATCTAAGGTATTACAAAGCATATAGCATTACCAAGCAATGAAAGTTTAGTAAGTGAAATATCACTTAATCATTGTGCTGTTTTTTAATAAACTCAACAAATAACTCTTGATTACCTTTCGTAGGCCAGGACCTGTGCTTGGTTTTGAGGATTCCTATCTTGGTGGTTTAATTTCAAAGATTCCATCAGAGTAACCCATTACTAGAGGCTCTGGAATTTATGTATTGGAGGAAGGGTATAATTTTGTATCCCTGGGTATCCTTTCCTACAGACCAGCCTTTCCCCACACCCACTCCATCCCCAAATCAGACACATTTTTAAACAGAACCCTTCTTATCTCTCCAAGTCTATTCTGCCTATAAAACAAAATATGTTGAAATACACTATATTACAACTTTGAGTGTGTGCTATAAATTTAAAAATAGTGCATATTCATTGTAAAAGAAGATATTCAAATAACTCAGAAGTATAGAAAGTAAAATATGAAAGTTCTCCTCTCTCTTAATGCATTATTCCCAGGTGGACTGTTCAGAGGTGACCACTTACAGAATTTTATGCCAGAATTCTCCAAGCATATATAAATACATATACACAGATATATACACATTTGCAAATTTTGAGAAAGTATTTTAAATTAATACATGATTATGAGGAAAATTCAAATAACACAGAAGCATATAAAAATGGAATAATCATATTCACATAGAATATTTGAGGGAGGTCTTAAAACAAAATAACACATGATTCTGGAGAAAATGCAAATTATGGTAAAAAGCAAACTGTAAAATGCAAAGTGAAATTTTCCCTATCCCACATTCCCGCTACCCAAAGGTAATAAAATGTGTCCTTGGTTCTTTTTTTGTGTGCGCTCTCTTAGTGAAATTTTCTATGACTACACAAGAATACACATACATATACATACATATACCCAACATTCATATGAATATATATAGAATATATATGTTTAATGTATTAAAAATATATATAATATGGTAATTTGTGAAATCAATATATATAGATATAGATAAATATCCAAAATGACAGGGTGAATCCCCTTGAGATTACCACCCAGAATGAACAGTAAAACATTGCCAGCCTCTCAGAACTCCTCTTTACCAACTCCTAATCCCTGCCCTCTCCCATCATCCATTTCAAAACCTTCCACTATCCAGACTTTTAGAGTAATCAATTCCTTGTTTTTCTTTTTCATTTTACCACCTAAGTACACATCATTAAGGAAATATAACTTTTCCTATTTTTTAAGCAAATGAAGTCATATCATATGTATTCTTTTTTGTCTTGCTTCTTTTATTTGCAATATTAATTTATTTTTAGCTTACTATATTTTGGGAATCTTAGTCAATATAGAGAGAATTACCTCATCCTTTTAATTCCATGATATAGAATTGGACAAATGGCCTAATATCAAATTATTTTCATTCTTTTTGGCCATTATGAATAACATGATAAAGAACATCTTGGGCATTCATTTTCATAAATCAATTACTTTCACTCAAAAAGTAATCATACTGTTAATGTAAAATGAAATGAAGTGCCATGTTAATTATTTCAGAATTCTTGAACAAATTCAGTTGCAATACAATAAAATTTTAACAAGGGATGATCCTATCTTCTAAATCCTAGACTGCTTCCCAAAACTTACATTTTGCTTTGAGGCAAAGAGACATCTTTTGAGCACATTGGCGTAGTGTTTTTCAAAGTATAGTCCTAAATTGCTAGCATCACAGTTACTGGAGGATCTTATTAAAATGCACATTTCCTAGCATTCAGCATCTTTGGAGATAGTCTTGATAAATTAATTAGGATACAGTCTAAACTACAGTAACCAAGACTACAAAATACAGTGGCATCAACAAGATAGGCATTTACTTCCTTCTCATTTAACAGTTCAGAGCAGCATGGGCTGGCCAATGTAGAGAAGGCAGCTCTACTCCAAAACAAATGTGCTCTGCTAGTCTATGAGGCATAGTAGAAGCTGGTCCCTGACCACGTCCATGGACTATCACATTTTCAGCAAAGGGAAAGGGAAAACAAGTAGAGGAAAAGCCAAGTGCACAAGTTGTGCACATTCCATTGCCAGAAGAAATATGGCCACAGCTAGTTACAAGGCATGCTGGGAATGTGTGGCTTTGGTTCTGCTGGCCATGTGTCCTCTTCACTGGCAAGTGGCAGGGTTCAATTACTAAAAGGAAGAAGAGGATGGAGATGTGGGGGGTGGCAATTAGTAGTTTCTGCAGCACCTGGGAATGCACATCGTTAGGTGCTTGCTCTGTCCTCTGTCCTCTGTCCTCTGTCCTCAGGCGTGACTGGTCACTGGGCTGGAGAAGTGCTCTTTTGTACTTGGTTCAAGGTCCCTTCTCCCAAATACCCCTAGAACTCGTGAGCTACCTACTGACTGATGCTGAAGCTGAAGCTCCATACTTTGGCCACCTGATTTGAACAGCCAGCTCATTGGAAAAGACCCTGATGCTGGGAAAGATTGAGGGCAGGAGGAGAAGGGGACAACAGAGGACAAGATGGTAGGATGGCATCACTGACTCAATGGACATGAGTTTGAGCAAGCTCCAGAATATGGTGAAGGACAGGGAAGCCCGGCTGGCTGCAGTCCAAGGGGTCACAAAGAGCTGGACATGACTGAGCGACTGAACAACAAAATCAGCTAATATCAATAAAGTGCTAATTATGTGCCAAGAACCTTACATGAATTATTTCATTTAATCATTACAACAAATTTAAGGTACTATTTACTAACCCCTTGACTACGGATAAGAAAACTATGACTTAGGGAATTTCCTTGCTCAAGCTGCACAATTAGTCTGTAATTAGTAAGGGTTGAATCTTGAGCCCAAAGCCTATGTGCTTAACCTTAGTCTGCACAGTGAAGGATTACATTTAAAAGAACATCTGTCCTTAAAAATCTATGTATGTTCCATATAAAAGTGACTGATATTAAGAGTTTTGATATAAAGAACCAAAATTTAGGAGCAATTACTGGGCGATGACACTCAAGGTTAGCCCAGTCCTAGTAAGAATGATAAAATATCAATTGACACTGAGCATTTACACTCTCTCTGTAAGGCACTAAGGGCTTCACCCTTGCAGCAACCCTGAGTTAGGCCCTCTAATCAATCACCTTCAGTTTACAGATAAGGAAACTGGGGCACAGAAATGTTAAGTCAATTAGCCAAGGTCACACAGTTGGTGAGAGTAATATGCTTAACCACTAGCCTATACCACCAACATACTAAGAGAAGCAAGCATAGTCTCTTGGGACAGCTGATAATTATGAGTCATATTTACCAAAGTTCTGACATATATTGCCTTTTTACAGGGTATTTCTTGGGTGACAAGCTTTATCTCTTGTGTGAAGCTGGAAGTTGTCTGATGCACAGATAAGGCAATTAGCACGTCCTCTGAACATTATGATGACAAACATCTTACTTCATCCTTATCAATTAATATTTGTCAATTTCTATATTTCACCTTCTATACTAAGCCCTGGAGCTCTACAGGGTGTCTCTGGCTCTTATTTTCATCATGGCTCCTTTGAGTAAAACAATTCTCCCAAATCTGCATTTGAAATTGGTCCAGATTGAGTGGATGGTATTAACACTAGCACAAGGAATGTTGTATTTCTCTCCAATGGCCAGGGCTATGTTTTCACCCTTAGTTTCATCTTACCTCATTGCTTCAGTGCACTTGGAACCGCCACTGAAGTTCCGTGGTCTGCTGCATTCTAGAGACAATTCTCACCATAAGAAAAGAATAGGCATCATTATTATACGAATTATTGAGAATCTCCAATGTACTGTACACATCTTTGGGGGCATGAATTAAGGGGGTAGCATGCAGAAGTTTCTCTCTCCTGCGAGAACAGTTCCATACCTTGATTACAATGGCAGGTACACAAACATATGCATGGAATGAGACTGCATCCCATACACACATGCACACACACTCTCAAATGTATGTAAGTAAAATATAATGAAAATGGAATCAAGCCTGTAGTATAGTGAACACTATTATACAATATTAATTACCTGGTTTTGACATTATATTACAATCTTATTACCTATTGTATCACATACAAGATGTCATCATTGGAAGTTGAGTGAAGGTTACATAGGGGCCTATGAACGATTTTTGCAACTTCTTGTGAGTCGATAGTTTTTTCAAGATAAAATGCTTTAATGGTGGGGGTGGGGAGGGTGAAAGAGTGGTTCCCAGACCAGCTTTGGCATCAGCTGTGATCTTGGTAGAAATACAGAATCTCAGGCCCTACCCTAGACCTACTAAATTAGAATCTGCATTTTAACAAGAACCTCAGATGATTTCTTTGGACACTAAAGTTTGCTGTACAAGAAACAAAAGTAATATTCAAGTATTCCTCACTCTTTCAAAAAAGTTTCTTCCTTTCAGTGTCAGATAGGTTATTCCAGAGGCCTAGGTTTGCTTCACTGGTGTGCGGCCAGTTTAGTCACACAGGGTACTGGCTCAGAAGACCCTCCTACCCCAGGAGATTTAGTACTTTGTCTTGAAATTCTTAATAATTTGACCTTTGCCTTTGTCTTTTGTTAGTGAAGTCCTGTGAGACCACAGCACATGCACTCGGAGCTTGGAGCCTCAGCTTACCAACAAGCCCGCTGCCCTGCCTCACTGGGACGGGCTCTCAGCTGCTTGGGCACTTCAGAACCCCTCACCCCGACCCCCCAGGACTCATCCAGCTATTGCTACTGGCCTCCAGACCCAGCAGGGGTCCGAACACAGATGGAAGGCTTGCATAGCTCGAGACATCTCAGGGCGAGTCGGGTGGCAGGCATGCCGGTCCCAGACCAGCAGAGCTTTCACTAAAAATAAACTTAAGTCCTTGCCTTTTTCAACTATTACCCATACTCTATTAATATTTATGAATAAAAAAGTGATATTCAGAAATAACACACATTTATTGTTCATTGTCTTATAGCAAGTTCTTAGAAACGGTTGTCTTAGGGTATGGAAAACAGGTGATTTTAGTTTTCTTCTTATTGTTTCCTCTGTATTTTCCCAGTTTGTCTGCAATTAATATTATAGAGGACATTGGCAACATTACATGGTAGGGCCCCAATGCCTCTGACACTCATTATTCTTTGATAGGAACAACTTGGATTTTTTTTTTTTCAGAGAGGTACTGTGGTCTTTTGGATACAGCCACCAGTTCACTAACAGGAGTGATAAAGCTAAGTGTGAACTTCTCACATTTAAGGGGTGCTAATTCATTCAACAGCCCAATTAAGTCACCACCTGATAACACAATTCATTACAACTTAGACTCCAAACACTCAATTAATTAACTCCTCTACATGAGCATACATATCCTGACTTTGTTAACTGAATCATCAAGCTTGTTTTTTTAAACCAGGGATTTCCATATTATATTGGAGGACAGTGAGTTGAGGCAGCCTGAAAACTCCTTATTATATTTTCAATTGAAAAACTGCTTGTCTTAGAATTATGGGGAACCTACCACAATAAAGTATATTCAGTACGTACATACTAAATCATTGTAACTAATAATATGTCCTACTTTCAACAGCTTTCTAATAACTTCTGTCTTCCCACAGTATTTTCTAGATAGAACTTAGTAAGATGGAAGGATGAGAAGCATAAGCATTTAAGGTGGTAACAAGGCTAATGAAGCTAGACTTTGAGAAAAATCCAGTTCGGTGGTTCCCAGTACTCAGAGTCACCTAGAGTTTTTTTAAATATACAGACGCCTGAGTCCAAACTCAGATCAATTAAATCAGACTCTTGGAGGGGCGTTTAGGCATGGTGATTTATATACTAATCACCATTCTGAGTGCTTTTACATAATCATTTAACACTATACCTCATAACATAGGTACTATTTCTCATCATCTCCATTTTACTTCTGAGGAATTGAGGTTTAATGAGGTAAACTGAAGTAAGCATCCAGGACATTGGCAGACTGCACACAGCCTGCCGTATGCTATGCAGTTTCACAACCCTTCGAGCTATCTTCCCAGAGACTGGAGGACTGCCATGTCATTCGTGCCCAGAATATATATACCCAGAAGATACAGTCAGAAATGAATAAGTGTAGAAAATGCAAACTGATTTGCAGGAAAGCTAAAAGAATCAGTAAAATAAAGGTGATGACAGAAATCTCGTAAAAAACACCCTAAAACAATAAAAACTACGGGAGCTAGTCTGGCTGGTGGTGACCAGGATAATGCTATCATTTATTGATTGCAATTTTAGAGAAAAGAAAACTGAGGCAGAGAGAGGTTAAGTAACTTGCCCAGGATCAAACAACTAGCAAGTGACAGAGCAAGGATCTGAACTGAAAAAATGTAGCAGTCAAATCCATGCAACTGGAAAACAGGGAATGAGAAAAACAAGCCAACTTAGTGATCAAACTCACAAATATTTATTTAGGCCAACTGTGCAAAATGGAGCCTTCTTTAAGAAGCTAGACTTGATTATTCATATAATCTCATGGTGAATAAAAAACTAAGATCATGGCATCCGGTCCCATCACTTCATGACAAATAGATGAGGAAACAATGGAAACAATGACAGACTTTTTCTTGGACTCCAAAATCACTGCTGATGATGACTGCGGCCATGAAATTAAAAGACGCTTGCTCCTTGGAAGAAAAGCTGATCAACCTAGACAGCATATTAAAATGTAAAGAGGTTGCTTTGTCGACAAAGATCCGTCTAGTCAAAGCTATGGTTTTTCCAGTAGTCATATACGGACATTTTTTAAACCAGGGATTTCCATATTATATTGGAGGACAGTGAGTTGAGGCAGCCTGAAAACTCCTTATTATATTTTCAATTGAAAAACTGCTTGTCTTAGAATTATGGGGAACCTACCACAATAAAGTATATTCAGTACGTACATACTAAATCATTGTAACTAATAATATGTCCTACTTTCAACAGCTTTCTAATAACTTCTGTCTTCCCACAGTATTTTCTAGATAGAACTTAGTAAGATGGAAGGATGAGAAGCATAAGCATTTAAGGTGGTAACAAGGCTAATGAAGCTAGACTTTGAGAAAAATCCAGTTCGGTGGTTCCCAGTACTCAGAGTCACCTAGAGTTTTTTTAAATATACAGACGCCTGAGTCCAAACTCAGATCAATTAAATCAGACTCTTGGAGGGGCGTTTAGGCATGGTGATTTATATACTAATCACCATTCTGAGTGCTTTTACATAATCATTTAACACTATACCTCATAACATAGGTACTATTTCTCATCATCTCCATTTTACTTCTGAGGAATTGAGGTTTAATGAGGTAAACTGAAGTAAGCATCCAGGACATTGGCAGACTGCACACAGCCTGCCGTATGCTATGCAGTTTCACAACCCTTCGAGCTATCTTCCCAGAGACTGGAGGACTGCCATGTCATTCGTGCCCAGAATATATATACCCAGAAGATACAGTCAGAAATGAATAAGTGTAGAAAATGCAAACTGATTTGCAGGAAAGCTAAAAGAATCAGTAAAATAAAGGTGATGACAGAAATCTCGTAAAAAACACCCTAAAACAATAAAAACTACGGGAGCTAGTCTGGCTGGTGGTGACCAGGATAATGCTATCATTTATTGATTGCAATTTTAGAGAAAAGAAAACTGAGGCAGAGAGAGGTTAAGTAACTTGCCCAGGATCAAACAACTAGCAAGTGACAGAGCAAGGATCTGAACTGAAAAAATGTAGCAGTCAAATCCATGCAACTGGAAAACAGGGAATGAGAAAAACAAGCCAACTTAGTGATCAAACTCACAAATATTTATTTAGGCCAACTGTGCAAAATGGAGCCTTCTTTAAGAAGCTAGACTTGATTATTCATATAATCTCATGGTGAATAAAAAACTAAGATCATGGCATCCGGTCCCATCACTTCATGACAAATAGATGAGGAAACAATGGAAACAATGACAAACTTTTTCTTGGACTCCAAAATCACTGCTGATGATGACTGCGGCCATGAAATTAAAAGACGCTTGCTCCTTGGAAGAAAAGCTGATCAACCTAGACAGCATATTAAAATGTAAAGAGGTTGCTTTGTCGACAAAGATCCGTCTAGTCAAAGCTATGGTTTTTCCAGTAGTCATATACGGACGTGAGAGTTGGACTATAAAGAAAGCTGAGCGCTGAAGAATTGATGCTTTTGAACTCTGGTGTTGGAGAAGACTCTTGAGAGTCCCTTGGACTGCAAGGAGATCAAACCAGTCAATACTAAAGGATATCAGCCCTGAATATTCATTGGAAGGACTGATTCTGAGGCTGAAGCTCCAATCCTTTGGCTACCTCATGCAAAGAGCTGACTCACTGGTAAAGACCCTGATCCTGGGAAAGATTGAAGGCAGGAGAAGGGGACGGCAGAGGATGAGATGGTTGGATGGCATCACCAGCTCAATGGACATGAGTTTCAGCAAGCTCTGGGAGATGGTGAAGGACAGGGAAGCCTGGTGTGCTGCAGTCCATGGGGTCGCAATCAGTCGGACACGACTGAGCAACTGAACAACAACTAAATAGAAATTTCTCCCTTAAGAAACTGCCAGTTAAGTGGGAGAGCTAAAGTAGAAGCAAGATGAGATTCAAAGATTAGAGATGGGATTGGATGTTCTTTAAAATATCTTTCAAATCTGGAAGATTCTATGCATCTTTTAGCTTTATCAAAGTTTTATTTGCCAAAGTTAGAAAAATTTCATAAGGTACCACATAAACCACAGCACAGAGCTTCCAAGGAGGAAGAAAGAACATCTGGCTTGTATGTTCTAATTCTAATTCAGAGTTTTGTCTGAATTTGAACACTGAGTCAGCCAGTCTGATGCCTTTCCCTTTGTTACATATGGGAAGAATCAATTTCCATCACATCATATTCATTTGTGCAGTTGCTTCGAATCCAGACACTAGAAATTCTCATTACCTAAATGTCAATAAAGAGAGGGGAAAACTCTAAACAAAATATATTCAGGCTGTTGGTGTAAGCAAACAGATCAAGGAGGCAGTGCTAGGTCTACAGAATACCTGCTGGAGAATCTAGATTTTGGTTGCTTGTGTTTGATGGGATTTTCAAATTACTTTTAAAAGTAGGTCATCAGCCTGAATTTAAAGGCAGACTCTCTAGGGACTCCTGGTGTGTTTTACGAAATCTGTAGAGCACAGGCAGCCTTGTCCCCAGAAAGGATTATAGGCAACAATTTCTATCTTGTCTCCAACATGACCAGAATGGGGTGGATTTAACACCCTCTGGCTATTGTCCAGGGACCAATTACTACATTCACAGCTAACTTAATGGGATCCTGAGTATCATCATTAAGGGCACAGTAGGTAATAAATGATTATAAAGAATCTAGTGAAATTCCCTAGGTATCTATGCCTGGTCTATCTCTCTTATCTAATACCATTTGTGGATGCACAGATGACCTGGAAATGGAAATTGTGTAACTAATAACTTCTAATTGAAAGAAATCTAACTTAAGCTTCTGTATGCTGCTCATGGCATGTTATATCTTAGTTCACTCATAGGGAATCTAAACTAGTTATTGCTAACCGCTTTGGAATGCTAAAGCTCAATCATTAGGTTTTATAACACCTATCTGTTCTAAGAGAAATAGTATTTTAAAAATTCAGTTGAGGGACAGTAGTCTTTGTTAGGAGAATTTTGTAACTTCTTGGGAGATGACTCAGAGTGCCAAACAAAGGAAGGCTGTGGTTAAAACGTAGATTCTTGGCCACTCCTCATGCCTACTAAATTCAACCCTTCAGGGCTGGAGTCTAGGGACCTATATTTTAACAAGTTCCCCAGGGGATCCTTATATACCTCAAAGTTTGAGAACTTCTGCCTTAGGGTATCACTTGCTACTACCGAATGTTATAAAATGTTGAACGTTTAGAACAGCTTTAATAAGCTACAGGAAATCAGCATTCCTAGTGTTAGAGAAGGCAATGGCACCCCACTCCAGTACTCTTGCCTGGAAAATCCCATGGACGGAGGAGCCTGGTAGGCTGCAGTCCATGGGGTCGCTAGGTCGGACACGACTGAGTGACTTCACTTTCACTTTCATGCATTGGAGAAGGAAATGGCAACCCACTCCAGTGTTCTTGCCTGGAGAATCCCAGGGACAGGGGAGCCTGGTGGGCTGTCGTCTATGGGGTCGCACGGAGTCGAACACGACTGAAGTGACTTAGCAGCAGTGTTAGAAAAATTCCAGTCNTCACTTTCACTTTTCACTTTCATGCATTGGAGAAGGAAATGGCAACCCACTCCAGTGTTCTTGCCTGGAGAATCCCAGGGACAGGGGAGCCTGGTGGGCTGCCGTCTATGGGGTCGCACGGAGTCGAACACGACTGAAGTGACTTAGCAGCAGTGTTAGAAAAATTCCAGTCACAATTTGACTTTCTCATATTTAGAGGCATGATTCAGCATGTGGCTGAGATGCTACCAACATTACTATAGGAATCTGGTCCATCCTGTGAAAGGCTGTTGCAAACAGGCTCCCTCCCTACCTCTAGACTGGTACCATGATTGATATGACCCAAACTGCATCGGCAGAAAGTGAAGAAGAACTAAAGAGCCTCTTGATGAAAGTGAAACAGGAGAGTGAAAAAGTTGGCTTAAAGCTCAACATTCAGAAAACTAAGGTCATGGCATCTGGTCCCATCACTTCATGGCAAATAGATGGAGAAAGAGTGGAAACAGTGTCAGACTTTATTTTTCTGGGCTCCAAAGTGGCTCAGAGGTTAAAGTGTCTGCCTCCAATGCGGGAGACCTGGGTTCGATCCCTGGGTCGGGAAGATCCCCTGGAGAAGGAAATGGCAACCCACTCCAGTATTCTTGCCTGGAGAATCCCATGGACGGAGGAGCCTGGTAGGCTACAGTCCATGAGGTGGCAAAGAGTCGGACACGACTGAGCGACTTCACTTTACCTTACCTAAAATCACTGCAGATGGTGGCTGCAGCCATGAAATTAAAAGATGCTTGCTCCTTGGAAGGAAAGTTATGACCAACCTAGATAGCATATTAAAAAGCAGAGACATTACTTTGCCAACAAAGGTCCATCTAGTCAATGCTATGGGTTTTTCCAGTAGTCATATACGGACATGAGAGTTGGACTATAAAGAAAGCTGAGTGCCGAAGAATTAATGCTTTTGAACTGTGGTGTTGGAGAAGACTCTTGAGAGTCCCTTGGACTGCAAGGAGATCCAACCAGTCCACCCTAAAGGAGATCAGTCCTGGGTGTTCATTGGAGGGACTGATGCTGAAGCTGAAACTTCAATACTTTGGCCACCTGATGTGGAGAGCTGACTCATTTGAAAAGACCCTGATGCTGGGAAAGATTGAGGGCAGGAGAAGGGGACGACAGAGGATAAGATGGTTGCATGGCATCACTGACACAATGGACATAGGTTTGGGTGGACTCCAGGAGTTGGTGATGAACAGGGAGGTCTGGAGCGCTGCGGTTCATGGGGTCGCAAAGAGTTGGACACGACTGAGCAACTGAACTGGACTGAAATATGTCTGCTGCGTGCTAAGTTGCTAAGTCGTGTCCAACTCTGTGCTACCCTATGAACTGTATCCCACCAGGCTCCTTGGCCCATGGGATTTCTCCAGGCAAGGATACTGGACTGAGTAGCCATTCCCTTCTCCAGGGGATCTTCCTGACCCAGGGATTGAACCGGCATGTCTTACATCTGACCTGCATTGATAGGCGAGTTCTTTACCACTAGTGCCACCTGGGAAGCCCCATTAATAAGTCTAACTGAACTAACAAAATGACAAAAATTTGAACAAAGAAACCAATAAACTCAGGAAGAAATTGGCTTCAGGAGCCTAAGAGAAAGACTGTGGCTTCAAGATCTACACGACACTATCCCCTCAGGCATAAGAGAATTATTTCACCAAATCCAAAATGTAATCCTATCATAAGCAGAGAATTTTTTGCCTTTTGGAAAATATCAGAAACCTGAAAAATAAAACTATTAAAGACTCAGTAACAGGAAAGAACCTTTTTTACAGAAGTTTCCAGGCTCATTTGTTTTTCAGGGAGAAATAACAGTAAGTACAAATACTTGATGAAAACGTTTATCTATCTGACCTCACACAGAAACCAGAAATTGAAATGTACCTGCCCCCAAAATAAAAAATTTCTATTGCTAAGGCACTGGAAATCAAGCCCCCTTCATAAAGAAAACTCTCTCAATCAGACACCATTCAGCATGGCTCTATCAGCATCACTTCGCAAAAGGCAGAAATCTTAAATAGTATGAATCATAACAGCTGGCTTCCACTCCACCAGACAGGAAGCTGGTTGTCAACGGGTGGTAGGGTGTCACTGTCCAGGCAACTCAGCCTGGGTTGGGGGGCGGGGGGGCTGTGAGAGGAGGGGAAGCCCATCTAGGGAACTTTTGCAGGTAGTAACTTAGTAATGGGTTTTTTTGTTTGCTTGTTTTGCAAAATTTTGCATTTGGACTGTGATGCAGAAGTCTTCCCTTTTGGCTCAGATGGTAAAGAATCTGCCTGCAATATGGGAGACAGGGGTTTGATTCCCTGGGTCAGAGAGATTCCCTGGAAGAGGGCATGGCAACCCACTCCAGTATTCTTGCCTGGAGAATCCCACGGACAGAGGACCCCAGCAGGATATATAGGCCATGGGGTTGCAAAGAGTCAGACATGACTGAGCGACTAACAATTGTGATGCAGAGAAAACTTGAGTTAAATATCATAGTCCGTGGGGACCTTTTTCTATCCAGGTAAGGGATATAAGAAGTATGGCTACAGCCTGTTCTGAATTTATATCAATATATAAACTGAATAAAGACAGAAGACATTGAAATTGTTGAGAAATAATCCATTTGATTAATAATAAGAGTTTAAAGGAAATTGACCAGAATGCTATAATTTGTTTCTTCCTAGCAGAGATGTCTAAAGTTAATTCTATATACCTGCAATAATCATGACAATATATGGTACTGGTGAAAGGATAGACACATAGATCAGTAAAGAAAAGAGTCCAGAAATAGACTCACATAAATACTGTGGCTAACTGATTTCTGACATAGGTGCAAAGGCAATGCAGTGGAGAAAAGACCATCTTTTTAACAAATGGTGTATTACATGGAAAAAAAATGAATCGAGACACTTATCTTACATCTTTTACAAAAATTAAGTCAAAATAGGCCACAGACTTAAGTTTAGGGGAAACATATGGAGAATTTTTGTGACTTTGAGATAGGCAGAGTTCTTAGATTTAACACCAAAAACAGTATATCTTTTTAAAATATTGATAAATTGGACTTCATCAAAATTAAAAACCTTTTTTGCTCTACAAAATGATACTTTTTGCTCTGCAAAAGACACTTTAAGAGAATTTAAAAACAAGCTAGAGATTAGGGGAAAATTTTGTAAATCACATACCTGACAAAGAACTTGTACCTAGATTACACAAAGAATTTTCAAATTTCAACAATATGAAGACAAACAATCCAATTTTAAAAACTGACAAAAGATCTGAAAAGATCCTTCAAAGAAGAAGATATGAGAATGGCAAATATGAAAAGGCACCCTACATCATTAGTCATTCAGGAAATTCAAATTAAAACCATAAAAAGACACTACTATTCATCCTCTAGAATGACTAAAATGAAAAACAAAAAACAAAGTTGACAACACAAAGTGTTGGTAAGTACACAGAAAAACCCAAACTCTCAAAAAAGAGAAATGGAAATGAGATAACTACTTTGGAAAGCAGTTTAACAGTTTAAAGTTATTAATAAATATATACTTACTATATGCAGTTAATCCCACTCTTACGTACTTGTCAAAGAGAGATAAAACTCATGTTCACAAAAAAACCACTTGTGAATGTTTATAGCAGTTTTCTTCCGAATCACTAAAAATTAAAATGCAAATATCCTTCAACTGATAACCAAACTTTGATGCATCCATAATGAAATACTATTCAGCAACAAAAAAGATCTAACCATAGATACATTCAACAACATGGGTGCATCTCAAATGCATTATGCTAAGTGAAAGACGCCTGGCCAAAGAGCCAACATACTGCATGATTCCATTTATGTGACATTCTGAAAAAGCTGAACTGTAGGGACAGAGAACTAAACAGCGGTTGCCAGGGGTTAAGAGGGAAGGGAAAAGAGTCTGACTACAAAGGAACAGCATGAGTGAGTTTGTTGGAAGTCATAGAACTATTCTGTTTGTCAAATATATAAAACTAGAAGTAAATATAACTGTATGTAAATTAAAAATCACTTTTAAAGAGCTTGTTTTGAGCTGACACGAATAGTTTACAGAAAATCTTCTGTAATCATGGTTGCAAACCAAAAAAATGCCTTCAAATTTTCTGTTTTTAAAGTAAATTTCCAATGCTATGTTCTGTTTTGGAAAACAGTCAAAAACAACATTCAGTTAATCTATTCAACCTGATATGCTTAGAGTTAGTATGTAAAAAATAGGTTAATTTTAAAACCACAAGACAGAAACATTTTTTTTTTAAGATTCCAGAAATTAAAACTGAAACAAAGATACTCATCAATTAAAATCTACATAGGACAGACCTCTTGCTCTATGCAGAATACAAGAAATGCCAACATTTTCAAAGCTAAATCATATGGCTTGGCTTTCTATACTACTGAAGTTTTAATACAATTTGCTGACTCCAGGACAAATTTTTCACCACAGGTCAGAATTACAATTGATCATTAACATTCTGCATTGTTGTTTTTGAGAAATGTGAATATCCCTATTAGAGACTAATAATTTTTTAAACTGAGATATAAATGACATACAAAATTGTGTGAGCTTAAGGTATACAACATATTGATTTTGATATATTTATATTGCAATATGAGGCTAATACTCTTTTGCAAGTAAACAAGTCATACTTTATGCTTTTAATATTTTTTATGTTGGCTCAGTTGAGAAATATTGAAGAGAACTGTCACAATTGAAATAACTAGAGTATTTAAATTACCTAAAACAATTTTACACATGAGAAGTAATTTATTCAAGGCAAAGATAAAAGAATCAAGAGGACAGAATCAGAAACAGATAGCAAGTCTCCTTATTCTCCGTGAATGGCCCTGCCTCCAAGATCAGATTACAGATTATAAACACATTTCTGTTAATTAGTCATTGTTAAAATTAATTTGCCATAACAATTTAAGGAGGGCATTACCACTTTAAGTACTGTGCAACAATATCAGTCCTTGGAGACAAATGTATTCCTTTCTTTTTCCTTGTGTACATTATTTCCTACAATTGAACTGAAATTTTGATCCATTCAGGATGGACAATAATCAATGCACAGCTGAGAAACTTTATTCGGTAAGTATGTGACTACTAGTAGTACGACAATCTCTTCTTAAATGCTTTATTTATTTTTTTTTTTTACAAATAATCACTTAAGTTTCACAGTATTTATTATTGCCACAGACAGTTGTTTAGTCACTAAGTTGTGTTCGACCCTTTTGAGACCCCATGGACTGTAGCCCACTGGGCCCCTCTGTCCGTGGGATTTCCCAGGCAAGACTCCCAGGGATCAAACCTGTGTCTCCTGCATTAGCAGACAGACTCTTTACCACAGAGCCACAAGGGAGGCCTGCCACTGACATTGATCGTGCCCTATTCTGAATTCCCATATTATATAGAGCCTCCTCTGATCCTTGGTCTTCCTGCTTACTCTCTCCCCAGTAATCTCTTGTTCCCTCTTCAGTTCAGTTCAGTTCAGTTGCTCAGTCGTGTCCGACTCTTTGCGACCCCATGAATCGCAGCACGCCAGGCCTCCCTGTTCATCATCAACTCCTGGAGTTCACTCAGACTCACATCCGTCGAGTCCAAGATGCCATCCAGCCATCTCATCCTCGGTCGTCCCCTTCTCCTCCTGCCCCCAATCCCTCCCAGCATCAGAGTCTTTTCCAATGAGTCAACTCTTCGCATGAGGTGGCCAAAGTACTGGAGTTTCAGCTTTAGCATCAT
>SJYT01078119.1:283045-300574 GCA_006410635.1 Cephalophus harveyi
GGGCCGAGGCCGCCGCAGCCACTGCGCTGCCGGGACTTTCCGACGGCGCCCGCGGGGCTTTTCTAGCCTTTTCGGTCCCGCTGAGGGAGAGAGGCAACCAGGGAAGAGACGAGCGAAATGGCTCCTCTGCCCCCACGACGTTTGGGGGTGGATGGGGCGAGGGCAGCGTCCAGACACCGAACCGAGAGGACCGGCTGGCACTAGCCGTCCGCTTTGGGGGGCTGGGGGGGCGGCCCAACCGTAGAGCCGCGGAGATCCCAGGACCCAGGCGCTCCGCGTGTGAAGGTGGGACACACACTGTTACCCGCAGGGACTTGGGGACACATGGGCGGCCGCGCACGGGGCGTGGAGGGGTGGGTGGGGTGGGTGCCCACCGTGTACTCGCAGAGGCTGACACGGGCGCTCCGCGTACGCGGGCGGAGGGGGCACGCGGGCGCTTCGCGTTCCCAGAGAACCGGGGAGTCACACAGACACACACACACACCCAGCGCTCACCCGGGAGCAAGGACCTCGGTCCCCTAGAAAAGGATTCTCGGTGGCTCGTCATCCCCCAAAGACGCGTCGCTCGCGGCTGGGGCTGACTCACTGACCTAGAGAGAGACCAGGATCGGGGTGTCGGGGTGCAGGGCTTGGGGGGAGGTGGTTACACTGCATTCTGGGCAGACTCGGGTGTCGCACCCCGCTCCGCCTTCCGGAGAGAGCGTGGACACAGACACACACAACTCGAGCACAGCGAAGGCTCACAGACTCAGCGATTGGAGAGGACACACCAAGGAACGCGTTTGCAGGTTTTAGGGGGGAAAAAAGTGAGAGAGCGCGTGGAAGGCACTGCGAATGGACGCAGCAAGCGGAGTGCCTGGGGACGCCGTTTATGGCCATGCAGTACCGTGTTCGGGTGAGGGAGGCAGAGTGGACGCATCGCGAAAGGGAAGGCAGAGATCATCTGAGAAACCGCTTAACAGTCGCTCGGAGAAGAGAGACATCCGTGGAGCAGAGAACCCGCAGGGCATCCCGACAAAGAGCAGAGCCCATGCCACGGAAACACGCACCGATTAACTGATCTCATAAAGCAGGCGCAGAGGCCAGGAGGACACCCGGACACACACAGTTAGTTGTTCAGATAAAAGTGGAGAAAGGAATTAACATCTGTTGAGCTCCCACTAGTGCCAGGCACTTTAAATGCTTCGAAGGAAGGCCCAGAGCAGCAGGCAAAAAAGTCAGGAGAGATGTGAACCTGGGAGCCTTAACCAAGGGAGACAACCTTCAGAGACGCCCCCATACCTAAGGATGCACACAGGGGGAGGCGTGCGGCTGTGCACAGCTTGGTGTNCTAGTGCCAGGCACTTTAAATGCTTCGAAGGAAGGCCCAGAGCAGCAGGCAAAAAAGTCAGGAGAGATGTGAACCTGGGAGCCTTAACCAAGGGAGACAACCTTCAGAGACGCCCCCATACCTAAGGATGCACACAGGGGGAGGCGTGCGGCTGTGCACAGCTTGGTGTAGGAGGTGCACCTGAACTCACCTTCCATGTAAACAGCAGCAGAGACTCAGGGACATGCCCGCAGATGGCATTGACAGAGTGGATGCATGGATGTACATTCCAGGGCATATGTGTTACCCACCAGAGACTGTACAGGTGAAAAACCCTCAGATCCAGAAGGCATGCACAAGGAGAAGCCTTGCACACACCTGTGAAATCTCAGAGGGAAAAAGATCTCAAGTATGACTGGGAAGTCAGTGTACACTCAGCAGTAGGAAGGCGAGGAAATAAAGACAGAAAAACTGCTTGTGTCAGTAGCTACTCCCAGACAGGTGCATCTGCAGGGGAGAGAGCAGCACCAGCATGGAGTGCGAGGCCCCGAGTGCGGGAAGCCAGATAGGCAGGCAGAGGAACAGGAGCAGACAGTGGAGAGAAACTCAGCCCTGCAAGATGGAGAGATAAGCCTGTCTCTGTTCCTAGGGGAGGGCGTGGAAGCAATGACAGAGGGAAGAAGGTAGGTCAGGGTATGTAAAGAGAAAAAAAACGCTCAGAAACCAGAGAGGAAGGAGTCAGCCGGAGGAGGCCAACCTGCAGTCAGAAACAGACCCAGGGAGCAGATAAAGGCTGACACACCGGTGGGGAGAGGCATCTCTGGGGGCAGTAGTTCAGCCAGCCATCTTGGGGGACAACTGGCAAACTGTACAGCTGATTACAATAAGATTGACAGGCGCTGGATCAGAGGGAAGAAAGAGGTGGGTGAGGAGGCCTGCACAGGGAAGGGGTTCCCTGGCCCCCCACACCCCCCCCACCCCCCCGCCCCCGGGGAGAGCGAGGTGACAGAGGAGCCCCCAGTGCTCCCTGACCTGCATGGCTGCTGGGGCCCAAGAAGAGAGTGCTGTTTGTTTTCCTCCCTTGGTTCCTGCCTCCTACACCTTAGCGCTTCATGCTTGGGATTAAAGTTTAGAATGCTTTGAGTCTAGAAGCCCCTACATTTATATGCCATTGTCTTAAGAAATAGATAAAAAATTCTTCCATCCCACTGCTTAGTTCTTGATTATTTATTTTCACTTTATAGGCAAAGGTACCAAAGTCAATGGCTTTCCTTACTCCTGACTACTTCTATTGCCTATTAATATCATTACTGTCTGTTTCCATCTCTATGTATGCAAATTAAGAGGCCTGGTCAGTCTGTACAGAGGCAGAGAAGGGAACCGCAGAAGACTTTTCCAAGCCCCTCTCCCTTTCTGAGTGTAGTCCTTGGGTGCCTTTTCTTCTGGAAGGCTGATATAGTATGCAGGGAGAGGAGGAAGAAATAAGCTGATTTGACGGTTGCAATTGGTTCCAGCCTTGTTTCTGACTTAACCAGTTCCGTCCCCAGGCCTGACTGTCACTTTAGCCACAGAAACACTTTAAGGGACTTGGGAAAAGCAGAAATCGGGGTGAGACTGGAAACTTCTGACAGCTGAAAAATGCTGTGTTCAGCCAAACCTCCCACAGAGGTATCCTCAGGGCCTCTCCTGACTCAGGGAGGACCAGGGCTCCCCCGTCACCGTAAAGTTGCCAGCAGTGGGCAGATGGCCCAGCTTTTATCCTCCAGGAGAATGATACATACTTGGGCTGTTACACTTTCCACCCTTATCAAACTAGGGCTCCTAACTTTAAATTGTAGCTGTATTTGGAATTCTGTTCTCTTCTGGGGAGGAGAGGCAGGATAGCTTTAACCTCTCATGTGAAACTTTACCATTCCCGTACTTGATAGGAAGGTGCTTGATGCTTGACAAGTGGCCTCCCAGGTGTTGGCCTATGCAAGGTTATGACTGTTATTCCTCCTCGTGATGACTTTCTAAGACCCAGAAACTTCAAGAGGTTAATTTCCTAAATTAAGCATCAGAGTTATTTTTATCCAGATTATTTTGTATTGGATTTTCCTAAATTAACTTACTTGACCTAAGACTTCAGGGAGGTACATTTAGGCATTTTAGGAAACTATGACTTAGGCTAAATACAGAAGTTCTCTAGATGTAATTGGGCAAGTATCTGAAATTATTAGAGTCCATGGAAACAAAATCTTTAATTGGAAACAATTCCTCACTGTTTCAAGACAAACAAACCTAATTGACCTTCATTACTCAAGTTTTCTATTTTTAGAGAAGAAATGAAGAATGCTATTTGGGAACCTTTTAAACAGAGATTAGGGTGGGGGATAGAGACATTGTGAGTTCAGGAATGGGAGTTACAGCTGGAGTAAATATCTCCTAAAAGTTGTTTTTTACTCAGTTTGAATACAGAAACAGTTTCCAGTTGATTATATACAAAAATGTATTAATTAGAAAGTTATTTTCATGGTTTGCAGAATGAACTCAGAATACTGACATAGATATTTAGTATATACTTCAAAGCTACTTTTTTCCCCCATAGTTTATTTTGAATGAAGTTAAAGTTACTAAATAAAATCATATATTACAACTTCATAGTCATTCTAAATTCATGTCTGAATTTATGGTCTATATAGCCTTATACATTTTAAATGATTTAATTTTACTTTAAGTCCCTATACATTTAAATACATTTTATATGTTACTATAATTACATATTTCTCCCAAATATATCCTAAAAGTGTTTTAAATCAAACCTCAGAATTCTAAAACTTACCTTAGCCAATTCCTTCAGTAATGTGTAGCTGGCTTTATTTTGACATTTGAGTAAGTCATTTTGCAGTAACAAAAACCTTATCAAAATATTGTTTTCAGAATCTGCCATTGCTGAGCCTGTCGATTTTTTTTTAATGTTTACTTAAAGTTTCAAAGGTGGTGGCTTAAATAATACTATCATGTTTGTCCAACTGTTACGTAAACGTCTCACAAAGATGCATCTCAAGGCAGGAGACATTCATTCTCTATGCCTGAGCATGGGAAAGGAGATGCTTTAAGGGTTCTGTTAACGCATTCTTTTGTCAACTCCAGTTACTGGCTTTAAATAAATTTTTCTGCTTGTATGAGCATCTTCTAGGAAAATGATAGTGTTTTGAAAATGTGTGTAAATACACTTACATTTAATTTTGTATGAGGAATTCAGTCTTGTTCAGTATTACCAGATTCTGTTATTTCCAGTCAAAGCATAAAGTCTTATTTAAACCTCTGAAGTTACTGTCCTTCATCATAGCTCCCTTTAATGTGTTCCATGATCTTATGAAATCACTCATCCCACAGGTCGCGGGGTAGGAGATATCCTCTCCTCTCCTTTCTTTTTACCAAGTAAAGATATCAGCGTTTGATTCATCATGGTTTAAGGCACAAAAAGACACATGCTTTACTTTTTCCTGTCTCTTCCTTTTTTGTGCCTGCCCTCAAACAATTTTGAATGTGTACGCGTGTGTTCAATAATCTGTTATTATAAATACAGAAGGACCTGTTCTTAAGAGCACCACTCAAGCATCCAATACACATCTGGCTACTTTTTTCCCCCATAGTTTATTTTGAATGAAGTTAAAGTTACTAAATAAAATCATATATTACAACTTCATAGTCATTCTAAATTCATGTCTGAATTTATGGTCTATATAGCCTTATACATTTTAAATGATTTAATTTTACTTTAAGTCCCTATACATTTAAATACATTTTATATGTTACTATAATTACATATTTCTCCCAAATATATCCTAAAAGTGTTTTAAATCAAACCTCAGAATTCTAAAACTTACCTTAGCCAATTCCTTCAGTAATGTGTAGCTGGCTTTATTTTGACATTTGAGTAAGTCATTTTGCAGTAACAAAAACCTTATCAAAATATTGTTTTCAGAATCTGCCATTGCTGAGCCTGTCGATTTTTTTTTAATGTTTACTTAAAGTTTCAAAGGTGGTGGCTTAAATAATACTATCATGTTTGTCCAACTGTTACGTAAACGTCTCACAAAGATGCATCTCAAGGCAGGAGACATTCATTCTCTATGCCTGAGCATGGGAAAGGAGATGCTTTAAGGGTTCTGTTAACGCATTCTTTTGTCAACTCCAGTTACTGGCTTTAAATAAATTTTTCTGCTTGTATGAGCATCTTCTAGGAAAATGATAGTGTTTTGAAAATGTGTGTAAATACACTTACATTTAATTTTGTATGAGGAATTCAGTCTTGTTCAGTATTACCAGATTCTGTTATTTCCAGTCAAAGCATAAAGTCTTATTTAAACCTCTGAAGTTACTGTCCTTCATCATAGCTCCCTTTAATGTGTTCCATGATCTTATGAAATCACTCATCCCACAGGTCGCGGGGTAGGAGATATCCTCTCCTCTCCTTTCTTTTTACCAAGTAAAGATATCAGCGTTTGATTCATCATGGTTTAAGGCACAAAAAGACACATGCTTTACTTTTTCCTGTCTCTTCCTTTTTTGTGCCTGCCCTCAAACAATTTTGAATGTGTACGCGTGTGTTCAATAATCTGTTATTATAAATACAGAAGGACCTGTTCTTAAGAGCACCACTCAAGCATCCAGACCTGCCAGCACAGCTGCCACTGCTGCTGACACGCTTACTAAGTGAAACAGTGAGGTTTGCCTTAGTAGATTCCTTCTGTTGCAGTTTTTTCACATAGCCAGTTTTAATTTAAATAGGTTAATCTTACTGACTTTAACTTAAACCCATCTTGAGGCTGAACTTGATCTGAAAAAGCTTTCTATCAAGTAAAGTCAAATCTGTGCCCCATTTTGCAATAAGTGAAAAGTTTATTCAGATGATCAGGTGTTCAATGCAAAGAAGGGTGCTCCTCCTAGCAAAAAGCAGTGGCCAGATTGCCTGAAGGGATAGACAGGGAACCTTGGCACCAGAATTGAGAGGAGGAAGAAAGAACATATGTGAAGGATTGGACCGTGTTCAAGAAGAGAATTTAAAAGGAAAGAGGTGTAAAATCCTTGGAATGATTTACAGGAAAGCTTATCAAGGACAATCACCAGATTGAACCTTTCTATTTGCACTTGTTTTTTTTTTTTTTTAAAAAAAAAAACTATGGAAGCTGTGCTGGGTCATTTTTAACAATTTGCAGTGACTACAGAGGATCAGGAGCCTAGCATCAGTGTTCAGCCTAAGTGTTTGCCAGTTTGGGTCAAATGTATTTGGAGTATTTAAGAAGATGTCCCTAAAATGTGATGAAATGGGCATTTCTTTGTGTAAGATGAGTAGAGTTTTAGAATAGAGAAGACAGCATGTGTATGACCGCAGCACATTTGACTTGCCTGCGTACCTCTGCTCCATAGGACGTTTCCCATGATTTAATACAGAAATCTCGAAAAGCAGGCCTGGAGCAGGATACAGTAAATTAATGACTGTCTTTACAGCCACGTTTAAGCTGGAAAAACATGGCATGAACCAGGTCAGATTTACCATGAAAATTGCTTTACTTTCTTTACCTTTCTCCCTTCCCCTCCTTTCAGTTTATCTACCTATCTACAATTTTGGTTGTGGCATTATGGCTCTTGATAGCCATGTTAAATCTTTAGGAAGAACTGGTTTAAGGGCCTCCACTAATACTTTGCCTGCAAAGGTCAAACCTGGAATTTCACAGCTCGCAGTTTAATATAGGATATAAGAAGAGGGAATCTTATTAATTAGACTGTATGCACCTTAAGGGCTTCCCAGGTGGTGCTAGTGGTAAAGAACCTGACTGCCAATGCAGGAGACATAATAGATGTGCGTTTGATCCCTGGGTCAGGAAGATCCCCTGGAGGAGGGCATGGCAATCCACTCCAGTATTGTTGCCTGGAGAATCCCATGGACAGAGGAGCCTGGTGGGCTACAGTCCATAGGATTGCACAGAGTTGGACATGACTGAAGCAACTTAGCACACACGCATATGCTCCTTAAAGATTCATGAATCAAATTAGCACCTTGAATAGAACTCAGTAGTCAGAGCATTTGGCTACTAGTTTAATAACTAGGTTGTTAGACAGATAACATAAGTTTCTTTCTTGTTGGGGTTCCTATATGTTATTGGTCTAAACAACAGCTTTGGATCTTAAAGGGTTTTAACAGGCAGAGACTAGATGGGGGAATCACATCTTCAGGAGAAAGAGTGGCATAGGCAAGGAAAGGGCAAAAGTAGAAAAGCTAAATCAGGCTTTGAGAATTGCAAGGAAGACCCTGTTCCTCTCACCTTTGAGTGCAGGAGAAAATATAATTGGATTAAAGAGAGGAAAGGGAAACTAGAGCAGATTAGAGTTTATTCTGTCAAAACTGGGGAGACACTGATTAGAAAGTTGAGGTGATTGAGCTCTAATGCTTTAGGATTATTCTGGACTCTGTGCACATGATGAATGTAAGATGCATCTGGAAGGAAGTAGACAAGTTAGGACATGCTCAAGATCAGAGACGAGTAGAATGTGAACTAGGAATACAGTGGGAGACAAGATATTATAGATGAGTAGAATCTGTGGAATGTAACACCAGGTTTTATAAGAACAGGGTTGAATTGAAATTTCTAGCCATCAGCACTAGGAAGATACCCTTAGTAGAGAGGGAAATTGGAAGCAGCTGGGAGGGTAGAATAGGGTCGGGGAAAGAAAGTGCCATATTCTTCACTCAGTCCTTTGTTTGGTGATGAGGAGACTTAGGTTTGATTAGCTGTTCTGTATCTGAGAAGTGTATTTGGGTCTAGGTCTAGACTAGAACAATGCCATACTATTTACATGTTTCATACTTTTCCATTTGGGTGGAAATTTTGGGGATTGGTGATGTTTTGGGGGAAGTTGAAATTACTAGGTAGAAGAAATTTTGGTTTTGAATAGGTATTTTAAAACTTTGTATTTTTGTAGGCTCCCTTTATTCAATAACCTTCTCTATAAATTTCACTTAAGACTGTCATAGAGTACAGATAATATGAAAATTGAATTTGATTTTTACATGAAGATTAGGCCTTCCGTGCTTTCTGTCGCAAGTAATTATTGAAACATTAAGTAACTCTCTATAATGTTCCTGGATTTACATTTCAAGCATCATTTTAAAATGATTCCTAAAGGCCTTGAAAGGGTCAGTGTTTTCACTTCCAGATTACTTTCATTTCTGTTTGTGTTTTGATTCTCTTTGTTTGACAGTTTGTGAAAAACAAACTAAAAAATAATCATGTGTACATATACATTGTCTCTATAGACTAGTTATGATCACTTGGATCGTGGTCCATAGAGATGACCTTGACTAAAAGACTTTTCTCATGAACAGTGAGTGAGCTGGTACAAAAGACATTTACTTAGTATCATGGCTTTTGGTTTTCATTGTTGAAACCGTGATGCCTCAGATAACCAGAAAACACATCCATGTGGTTAAAACGCAGTTGAAACATCTTTGTTTTTTTTTTTTTTTTAATAAAAGACTAAAGTAGGAGTAGGAATTATTTCTAGAACTATCAAATATTCATTTAGCCAGTGTTTATCTTCTGACATGTGCAGGCATAGAACTAGAACTGGATAAGTCAGTGATGGTCCCTGCCTTAAGAAAGTACTCATGTCTTAGTAGTCACAAGCAGACATTAAAATTAAATAAGTACAATAAAGTCTGTGTGCAAGTGGACACCTAAAGAGAGAAGGATTAGCTGTGAATGCATCTGAGAAGTAATGTTGGCTTTTTAATCTCCTGTCCCCTGCCCAGCCCACTCCAGCTGGGTTGTGTCCATCACATCCCTGAAATTGCACATGACTAGGTCCTTTGTTGTCAAATCCAGTGTCAAATCTCTCTGTTCCTGTCTTAGCTCAGTATCGCAGCTCGCCGTCCAGTTGATTACTCTTTCCTGTTAGAAACACTTCCCTGGTTTTCCTCCCACTGCCCTGCCCATTCTCAGTCTCCTCTGCTGATGATCCCTCTGCTTGACTGGCCTGTGGAAGTTGGAGATCCCAGTTCCTTTCTCTCTATTCACTTCCCTAGGGGAGCTCATCTAGTCCTGAGGATTTAAATGTCATCTGTATGTTAATGACCTCCAAATGTTTATCTCCAGCTCCAACCTTCCTCTTGTTTCCAGGCACCAATTTTCAACATCTCATCTCTTTATCAAAGTCTAAGAGGTTATCTCAAACGGAACCGTCCCAAACACAGTTCTTAAGTGTTCCCCATTTCAGTACGTGGCAGCACTTGTTCCCAGTTGCCTAATAATTGACTGGTTTACCTTGATTTATCTCCTCTTTTCTTGACTTAATTGATCCTTACAGTAAGTTCTGTCATTCTTTGAATGTCTGAAATCTAACTTCATCCATCACCACCACTCCACACCCAGCCAACCTCATCTCTCTTGAGGACCCGTGCCATGGACTTCCAGCTAGCCTCCAAGCTTCCACTCTTCCTCCAGGAGTCCATTCACCATGCAGCACCCAGAGTGACCTTTTTAAAACACTTAAGTGTGATCATGTCGTCTCCAAGTTTCAAGGTTTCTAATAGCTTCCTTTGTTCTAGATGCTTCATTTATAAATTTCTAGTATTTTAAAAATAATACCCATCTTCCAATCCAAGTTTATTTTACTGCTTTTCCTTACTAGAGATCAGGATCACAAGGAACAAATCTTCATTTGTATTTATAGTCAGATTCGATGTGTAAGTTTATTTACACAGTTATAAAGTCTACATTAAGTTCTCTCTTTGAAAAAAAGATGGGATATTATGCTTCAAATATTGTTATAAGGTCTGGTTCACAGTAACTAACTTTTCAGGCCATTGTTCAGTTTGGATTTTTGCCCTCCATGTTCCTTTAAATAGTTGTATGAAATACTAACGTTTTAGACTTTTTTTTTTTTTTCCACTTTGGCCTACATCAGATAGCCACAGTTTTCCAGAAACTCTCTAAAAACAAGGATTGTGTTAAATAGATCAGATTTTTTTATTTCTCACTGCCCTTTTGATTCTCTCCTTTATATTTCCTTCTTCTCTATGCTGTAATGGCTAGAAAAACATTATTCTTTATTCCATACACACTTTAATATGGTTCTTCTAAAACTGCAGAGAACGAATTTCTCCTATGTGTAAAGTTGGATCGACTGACAAAGCAAAATACCAGATTTTGTGAAACTTTGATTCTCTCTTTATCTTTGGGTGTAGGGTGGTGGTGAGGACATTTAGTAAAAGATAGCTTTGGATTACCCCGAAATGTCACATTCATACTCTCATTCTAAACATATTACCCCCTTTGACAAGAGCTGAGTATATTTGATTTCAGGATTAACTGTCTGATTTCCTGTGCTATATTCTGCTTTTGTTTAGTCACAAAGTTGTGTCTGACTCTTTGCAACCCCATGTACTGCAGCCTACCAGCCTCCTCTGTCCATAGAACTTTTCCAGGCAAGAAGACTGGAGTGGGTTGCCATTTTCCTCTCCCGGGATTTTCTGCTTTAGCTCCATTTTTTTTTTTTTTTTCTTCCTCTTCTTTCCCTGCCTAGATTTTTTTCTTTTACATTACCACGGTTAAAAATATAATTATTGGATAATCTTTGGTTATTCTATCAGGTGACGTTTTGAAGAGCAGAATTAAATGACTTCTTAAAGGATTATAACTGCAAGTTCTTAAAATAGTATAGTACCTCTTTAGGAAAGAAAGAAAGATGTATCTTAAATCATATCCCAGGATAAGTCATAAATACTTTTTACTATTTACTTGCGTAAGTGAAAACAAATTCAGGTGCCATGTGATATTTTCCTTAAGCTGTAGTGCAAAACCAAAACAGTGATCCCCCCAAAGCTATTTATTCCTATCAGTTCTTAATTCTCTAAGGTGAAGGTGAAGTCGCTCAGTCGTATCCGACTCTTTGCGACCCCGTGGACTGTAACCTACTAGGCTTCTCCGTCCATGGGATTCTCCAGGCAAGAATACTGGAGTGGATTGCCATTTCCTTCTCCAGGGGATCTTCCCGACCCAGGGATCGAACCCAGGTCTCCCGCGTTGGAGGCAGATGCTTTAACCTCTGAGCCACCAGGGAAGCCCCTCTTAATTCTCTAACTTTCAGATATTTCACATTTTATATAACTGTTGTTAAGGCGGAGTAGGAGAACCTAACTTATCTAGAGTGGTGGGCAAGAGCACAGTTCTTAAAGTGACCCAGGCCAGAGTTTGAGCTCCAAGTCACTTTTTAAAGCTGTGCACCCTTATGTGATTTCACAGGATTTTCTTGAGAAGTGCAAATAATAGTATCTACCTAACAGGGGTATTCTGAGAACTCCCAGAGGTGATAGTAAAAATGATTATACTGGCCTGACACATTTTAAGCACTCAATAAATAGTAACTAGGTAGCTATAATCATTTCCTAAAACAATCTCACTTAAAGCAGTCACCTGGTGCGTGACCATTTATAGAAAGTTTTCTGGTTTTGACAAAGTTCCAAAATTATATTTGACTTGGGAATTTTTTCTTTTTGCACTGTCTCTATCATGACTTATATTGCGGGTTAGGTACTCAGATAAAAAGCAATGCATTTAATAAATACCTATTGGTTAATTTTAAATAATTCAAGAAGTAACTTGAGTCAAAGCTCTATGATGGATGCAAAAGGGAAACTGAAGGTATTTCAAGTATATCTCTAACCTTAGAGAATAAAGTTAGACCCCTGTAATGTGTTTCTTAGAGAAATCACTCTTTTCTAGGCCAGAAGTCTATTTCTTAGGGTTGTATGTTGACAAAACCAATAGTGGTTGATAAAAGTAACCATAGATTTAATTTTTCCTGAGGGATGAGCAATATGTAAATAATCAAGAGATGTTTATCATGATTTTTATAGGATAACTCTCTTCTTGTGGTGGTGGTTTAGTCACTAAGTTGGACTTAACTCTTGCAACCCCATGGACTATAGCTCACCAGGCTCCTCTGTCCTTGGGATTTCCCAGGCAAAAATACTGGAATAGGTTGCCATTTTCTTCTCCAGGCGATCTTCCGGACCCAGGGATCAAACACATGTCTCCTGCATCTCAGGTGGATTCTTTACCGCTGAGTCACCAGGGATTCCCTACTCTCTTCTTATTTAATCCCCAAAGAAACCAGAGCCTTGCCTGTTCTCTCCTCTCCTAAAAGAATCCTATCAGAAACTTAAATTACTGGGACTGCCCTAGTGGTCCAGTGATTAAGATCCACCTGCCAATACAGGGGACATGGGTTCAATCCCTGGTCTGGGAAGATCCTACAGGCCCAGAGGAACTAGGGCCTCGCACTGCAACTAGAGAAGAGCAGCCCCCCCTCACCACAACCTGCATGTGACAACGAAGACCCAGCACAGCCAAGCATAACATTTTAAAGAAGAAATTAAAATTCAGTTCAGTTCAGTTGCTCAGTTGTATCTGACTCTTTGCGACCCCATGAATCGCAGCACACCAGGCCTCCCTGTCCATCACCAACTCCCAGAGTTTACTCAAACTCACGTCCATCGAGTCGGTGATGCCATCCAGCCATCTCATCCTCTGTCATCCCCTTCTCCTCCTGCCCCCAATCCCTTCCAGCATCAGAGTCTTTTCCAATGAGTCAACTCTTCGCATGAGGTGGCCAAAATACTGGAGTTTCAGCTTTAGCATCATTCCTTCCAAAGAACACCCAGGGCTGATCTTCTTTAGAATGGACTGGTTGGATCTCCTTGCAGTCCAAGGGACTCTCAAGAGTCTTCTCCAACACCACAGTTCAAAAGCATCAATTCTTCGGCACTCAGCTTTCTTCACAGTCCAACTCTCACATCCATACATGACTACTGGAAAAGCCATAGCCTTGACTAGCCGGACCTTTGTTGGCAAGTAATATCTCTGCTTTCGAATATGCTAACTAGGTTGGTCATAACTTTTCTTCCAAAGAGTAAGCGTCTTTTAATTTCATGGCTGCAATCATAATTAAGATTGCATAGTAAAATTACTTAGTAAATTACATATTACTTTTACAGTCCTGATATATTGTGAGGAATAGTCCCTGGGAGTAAGTGGACATAGATTTCTTTGGTCATAGAGCAGTTTTTGTTGCAGTAGTTGACTTATTATAATGGCAGTTTTCAAGAACATAACTAAACTTTTGAGCATTTTAGTATTGTCTACACTTTTATTCTAAGCTTAAGAATGCCCTACATTCCCTGAGAAATAAATAAGAGGGGGTTAATTCAAGGAACTAAAAGTGGTGAACCAAATAAGAGTTGAACAGAATCTTTTGACTGTAAAGTGAAAGTGAAAGACACTCGGTGTGTCCAACTCTTTGCGAGCCCATGGACTGTATAGTCCATGGAATTCTCCAGGCCAGAATACTGGAGTGGATAGCCTTTTTCTTCTCCAGGGCATCTTCCCAACCCAGGGATCAAACCCAGGACTCCCACATTGCAGGCGGATTCTTTACCAGCTGAGCCACAAGGGAAGCCCTTTGACTTTAAGGCATCACCTTTATCAGGTTGTTGAAGCATTTATCAAAAGGGGTTACCCTAGTCAGTACCAGTCTGCATTGTGTTTCTTGGCTGGACGAAGAGACCAGATCACTATCTTATTTATAACTCAACTACTATTCAGTTAAACCCTAAAGTTACTTGATTTTCAAAAGAGCTACCTGCTGCAAATATTTAATTAAAGCTAAAAATCAAAAGTTGAAGTCCTGCTGAAATTCCATTCGTAATGGAAATGTACTTAGTAAGTTAAACATTACTGTAAAACATACCATATCATATTTGGTCACCTGTAATTACTTTATCTTTTAAAACTGGATTGCATTTTAAAATATACAATGAATTGAGGTTATGTTTGTGCAGTTAAAATTAGGCTAAAAAGATTTAGATGAAAAAGGAACTTGAGACATATAATGATATTGACTTTTAGAACTTATTCCTGGTCCCTTTCCTATTAACACGGTAGTCAGATAATACCGTGTCTGATAATACCGTGTCAGGTATTAAAAGTGGTATAGCATTCTAGCTGTCTCTTGTTGCTTTAAAAAAAAGAAAAAATTCAAGAACTATAGTACCTAACATCTTCTTGTCTAAAATTGGGATTAAAATTGATAATGGATTTAAGGGTCTCATATATTTTTCTCTTCTGGCTTGTTAGGTATCTTAAAGGAGTTTTTCAGTAACAGTAATCCCAGTTTATTGTGTTTAGATAAACACCCACAACTACTCCATGGATGAGGGTTTTATTTTTTTTTACAAAAAATGTTAACACAATATTTATATATGTTCGTTTACTATACATGGTCCTTACAGGGGGGATAAAAAGAAAAAAACTATTTTTTTTTTAAAGTTTTTATTTAGTCAGAAACAACCTTGAAAATTGCAATGATTTTATGAAATTCATTTTCCTTGGAAACCAAGCGCCAGAAGAATTGAATGAGCATTTAAGTGCTTTTACATGTTCAGCACAGGGAGATAACCTATTACAGAGGCAAGAGAAGGAAAGGGCTCTGTATTTGAGATTCAGAAACCAGGATTTGAGGTCCAGCTCTGCTAACCACTACTGGGTGATCTCAACCAATGAACTCTGCCTGTCGGAGACTCATTTATCTCCCTCTGAAATAGGAGGTGATAATGCCTTCCTCCAACTCACAGCTGGTTTTAGAAGGCCTCCCTTGAGGCTATGGGTATAAAAATGCTCTGTACATTACAAAACTGTCTAAACAAGAACAAGTTATCATTTTTATTGAGGAATCAAGTAATACAGCTAGAACTCTAAGCATATCATGAGGTAAGTTTCTAAATGCAAGTCATAAGGGAAAAGGTTGGATAATGTCAAAATTACTCTTGAACGTTCCAAAGTTGATGTACAGCATAGTGGTACTGTTTTTTCTATACAACTCCAAATAGTAAAGTATATAATGTGTATAATTTGGATACTGCATATATAAAGAAACCATAGCCAACATGATTTTATAATACATTTTTTTAGCATAATGTATATAAGTACTTGTAAGTTAAATTTGTATTAGACTCTTCTGTAACATAATAACCAGGAGTAAGACAACTTATGCAAAAATACACCCTAATGTAGTGGTACCATAGACACAAGCATCTGGAAAAACAATAGCTAATGGTAGTTAAAGTGGGCACAGTTCAGCGTGAGCAAAATGGTGGCATTTGTATCTTGTTTGGTGAGGAAATGTGTGATGTTTTAAAATGTGAGTCCTTTCTCAGTTGGGCATTCATCCCCCAAGTACTTGCCACTCCTTGTTGCTTTATACCCAGTCTCTTGCCTGAGTCTTTGATTCCTGATTCATCCAAAGGAAGGCCTAGCTGAGGAAATTAATCTTAAACTTGAATGTTAAGTGATTAGTGTGGATTGGCAAAATAGTGTTAGGGAAGTTAGGCCAGGTTGAAGGAACAGGTAGGAAGTAGAAATAGAGAGGAAGGTGTTTACAAAACAGACTGAAAAAGGTTAACAGTGCTGAGCCACAGATGGGAAGTAAAAAAGATGAGACTGGTTGGTCCTGTAGTTGGAGCTTCTGCTTTCTATGTGAGGAGTTTGCTTTGCTTTGATAGAACCACTGCAAAGTGGTATCTGAGAGAGCTTCTGCTAGCTATTTGAATGAGGAGCATTTGGAAGGAATTGAAGGAAGGGAAGAATTGATGCTTTTGAACTGTGGTGTTTGAGAAGACTCTTGAGAGTCCCTTAGACTGCAAGGAGCTCCAACCAGTCCATCCTAAAGGAAATCAGTCCTGAATGTTCATTAGAAGGACTGATGCTGAAGCTGAAACTCCAATACTTTGGCCACCTGACTCATTTGAAAAGAACTGACTCATTTGAAAAGACCCTGATGCTGGGAAAGATTGAAGGCAGGAGGAGAAGGGGACGACAGAGGATGAGATGGTTGGATGGCATCACTGACTCAATGGACATGAGTTTGAGTAAACTCCAGGAGTTGGTGAAGGACAGGGAGGCCTGGCATGCTGCAGGCCATGGGGTCGAAAAGAGTCAGACACAACTGAGCAGCTGAACTCACTGACCGACTGAAGGAAGGGAGGAAGGCCTTTGTTTAAGTGCTTGGTAATAGGAGCCTGGAAGCAGGCTAGAAACTTTCAAAGTAGGAACTGAGCTTAATTTGAGGGTATCTGGGGCATGCGTGTGTATGCATGCTCAGTCATTCAGTCATGTCTGACTCTTTGCCACCCCGTGGACTGCTGCCTTCCAGGCTCCTCTGTCCGTGGGATTCTTCAGGCAAGAATACTGGAGTGGGTTGTCATTTTCCTCCTTCAGAGTCTGGGGCATGTTGGCCCCAAATGATGACTGAGAGCCCTGAGCCACCTTTGCTTCGTGTGTGTGTGTGTGTGTGTGTGTGTGTGTGTGTGTGTGTGTGTGTGTGATATTCAGACCTTCAGCACATTTTATTCTTTCTTGGGAATATCTGCTCATTCCACCATCGCCTGTTTGCTCCAAATGAAGTCATACTAATTTAAGCCTTTATCACCAGAGTGTTTCTAAATAAAACATCCCCTGGAGCTGATATCTAATCCTTTTCCCTAGCTCAGATTCATCCCTGTCTATCTTTCTTACATGTGACTGAAAGAGCTGCTTTCCCTGAAGCAATTTCTTTTAGGAACTCACTTTCTTATTCCAAAAATCAGAAGAGCCTCCAGTCATTTATCCTGTTAAAGGCAAGACTTAAAGGCCGCCCCTAAAGAAGTAATGGAGGGGGTTAAGGTAGGACTAGTTCACAAGGTGGTAAACCTATGGAATTCTGAGGTCGGAAATTTACTGTCCTATTTATGCAGTAGTGGATAGAAGTTAAAACTGAAGACATATTTTGTGGTCAAGAAGAGATTAGCCAGGGATCACCAGGCCCAATTCTCTTCCTTTATGTCCTGTTTCACATGTGAAAAGAAGCTGCACACATCCAGAGATTTGCCCTCCATCCACACACTACCCATTCCTGTCTCCTTGCTTTTTTGCTTCTGTTCAGTTCAGTCGCTCAGTCGTGTAGGACTCTTTGAGACCACATGAATCGCAGCACGCCAGGCCTCCCAGTCCATCACCAACTCCTGGAGGTCACTCAGACTCACATCCGTCGAGTCCAAGATGCCATCCAGCCATCTCATCCTCGGTCGTCCCCTTCTCCTCCTGCCCCCAATCCCTCCCAGCATCAGAGTCTTTTCCAAT
>SJYT01078119.1:301003-398832 GCA_006410635.1 Cephalophus harveyi
TCCAAGGGACTCTCAAGAGTCTTCTCCAACACCACAGTTCAAAAGCATCAATTCTTCGACGCTCAGCCTTCTTCACAGTCCAACTCTCACATCCATATATGACCACAGGAAAAACCATAGCCTTGACTAGACGGACCTTAGTCGGCAAAGTAATGTCTCTGCTTTTGAATATACTATTAATATTACATATAAGTAAATGTTAATATTAAATAATTAAATCAACCTGAGTATTTTCAACCTTAAATATCAGTAAAAGAAAAACAATAAGGAAATGGACACTGTACTGACAATGTACAGAAGAGGAAATACAAATGTCCGATTAAGAATATGGAAGGCTTCCGGTTCAAGACGGCAGGACAGAAGGACGAGCATCCCACGGGAGCACCAAAACCGCAACCAGCTGTTGAATGACCATTGACAGGAGGACCCTTCTGTCCGTTCAGTCGCTCAGTCACGTCTGACTCTTTGCAGCCCCACAGACTGCAACATGCCAGGCTTCCCTGTCCATCACCATCTCCCAGAGCTTGCTCAAACTCATGTCCATTCCCCAAATTGGCAAAATAATTTTAAGACTCATCCAGAAAAGTAATTGACAGAATATTAATAACAAAAGAAACATTAAAAAAAGACGGCTACTATAGGGAGGTCTGATCTACTAAATATTAATAAATCTTGCAAATCCATAGTAATTAAAATACTTTGTCTGAGTTCAAGAGCAGACAAATCAACTCAAAACACAAAAAGTCCAGAAATAAACCTAAAGTATATAAACGGCATATCACATCAATTGGCAGAAAATGAATTATTTAAGTGTAGTTACAATCGGCCAACTTTTAAAAATTTGTTTTTTCTAAAGTTTAGATTCCTGATTCATGCTTATAATTTGGATGCTTCCCACCCAAATTACAGATGAAAGAACCTGCAGAAATGAAAATAAGCATTTTCTAATCTGCATGTGCATGCTCAATCGCTTCAGTCGCATCTGACTCTTTGCGACCCCATGATTATAAGCCGCCAGACTCTTCTGTCCGTGGGATTCTCCAGACAAGAATACAGGAGTGGGTTACCATGCACTCCTCCAGGGGATCTTCCCGACCCAGGGATTATTAAACTGGCGTCTCTTATCTCTCCTGCATTGGCAGACAAATTCTTTACCACTTAGCGCCACCTGGGATGCCCCATCTTTGAATCTAGGTATTAATAAAATCTATTATTTTAGCATAAATATATGCATGCTCAAATAACGTATGCCAGAAGAATAAATAAATGAATGAGACAGACCTAGAGCTCCTTATGGAAGAAATGAGAGGGGTTATCTTGCATTACGTTATTTGTCTTGTTTCTTCATTTAACTCACAAAAATTGCACACTTGCTTGGTGCCATCAATATCTCAGGGTATAGGAATTATTGAAAGCTTAACATGTCCTTCGAGGTCTATCATATTTCTCCTGTTAAAGGGCACCATCCAGATGCAACGTTGGGTTAGATTTCTTATCTACAGGGCACTCAGCATCCTTTAAGATCTAGCATTTGTTCCTTCCATTCGAGGAGCCTGGATGTGGTCTGCTGACACTTTACTAAAAAGAAGCATGACTTTTCTATCTCCTCCTCAGCAGTACTCTAGAATCAGAAACCCAGCTCAGAGGCAGCAAGGTCTATGGGACTAAGCTACTCAGAGAAAAAGCAATGTCCAAGTCAAAGGGTTACTACCTTGGAGACGAACAGAGATCATTCTGTCATTTTTGAGATTGCATCCAAGTACTGCATTTCGGACTCTTTTGTTGACCATGATGGCTACTCCATTTCTTCTGAGGGATTCCTGCCCGCAGTAGTAGATATAATGGTCATCTGAGTTAAATTCACCCATTCCAGTCCATTTTAGTTTGCTGATTCCTAGAATGTTGACGTTCACTCTTGCCATCTCTTGTTTGACCATTTCCAATTTGACTTGATTCATGGACCTGACATTCTAGGTTCCTATGCAATATTGCTCTTTACAGCATCGGACCTTGCTTCTATCACCAGTCACATCCACAGCTGGGTATTGTTTTTTCTTTGGCTCCATCCCTTCATTCTTTCTGGAGTTATTTCTCCACTGACCTCCAGTAGTGTGTTGGGCACCTACTGACCTGGGGAGTTCCTCTTTCAGTATCCTATCATTTTGCCTTTTCATACTGTTCATGGGGTTCTCAAGGCAAGAATACTGAAGTAGCTTGCCATTCCCTTCTCCAGTGGACCACATTATGTCTTTTTAGCAATTCTGAAAAGACAAGAAAGATCCCTCTTTTCCATGAGCCTTGCCTCTTTTCTAGTATCTCTTCTAACCCGTACTTTTCTCCTTTTTGAGAATCCTTAATGCACCTCCCAGCAGTAATTAACCTAATATTTAATTATTTTCAAACATTCTCCAACTAAAAAGTGAACTCTGTGCATAAACGAGCAAGCCCCCAAACTTTTCGATCTCCCATAGCAGATGTGTGTGGAGCCCAAGATAGTAGGAAAAAATAGTATGGCAAAACAGGAAGATTGAGTCCTAGATTACGGTCCCAGCTTAGTTATTAATGTGACACATGGGCCATTGTCGTTATATAATGGGAGGTAGGTGGGCAGCAACTGGATTATCTCCAGATTCGGAATTCTGGGATTCTAGCAGTGTGTGACTGCCTAACTGAATATGGTGAGAGGAGGAGGAGAAGAGACTCTTAAGTTAAATTTACGGTTGTGAGTCTGGAGAAGTACCCTGGCGAGAAAGTAGGAAAGAGGTGCCAGTTTGGTGAGGGGCAGCGGTAGTTTGTTGTAGTTGAATCACTCCGTCCTGTCCAACTCTTTTGTGACCTCGCAGACTGTAGCCCACCAGGCTCCTCTGTCCATGGGATTTCCCAGGTAAGAATACTGGAGTGGGTTGTCATTTTCCCCTCCAGGAGATCTTCCTGACCCAGGGACCCAGTCAGCGTCTCCTGGAGAGTTTGGCAAGCAGATTCTTTACCATTGAGCCACCAGGGAAGCCCAGGGTAGTTTAGTGTTTGCCAATTTTACTCTCTGAGAGTTTCTAATGCAAATATTCTGGGCAGTGATAAGTTGCAATTTTTGGAGAGATACCAAGTTGAGGAATCCTGAAGAGATTCAGAGTCATCCCCAAACAGACAGGGTGAGCCTCCAGGAGAGAGTGAATATACCAAGAGGAAAGTGAGGGCACTAGGTTTTGAAATGAAAGATGTGATCAAAGGGCTAGGAACACGGGTGTCTCCACGTGTGAGGAAGCTGTGATAGCCAGTGGAGAAGTGAGCAGTTTGAAAGCGGAGGAAAGTGAGCATTTGTTTGACCAAGAAGAATTGATGAACTTGATAGACAAGTTCAAATTCCAGTGATGAGCTGAAGATAACCTCCCTTCTAGGAGTCAGGAAGGAAAGTGTCAGAGGAGATGTTTAGGGTTTGTGATTTGAAGAGAGCAGGAGGCAGGGCTGATTTAAGTATTCTGGAAGCTAGAACTGGGCCCTCTGTTACCTAAACTGGAGGACTGCCTACTTCCCCACATGAAGGGAGCCTCCCCAGGGCTTCTGCGGGCACACTGCCATTACTTCTGGTAGAGGGTTAGCTGTGGAATGTCCATTTGGGTGAGGCTTTCTCCCTCTAAGGAAATTCAAATTAGCATTAATCTATATTTTATATTTTCATAAAAGACCATGAATTAGAATGAATCACTACAAAAAATTGTCTCCCACCCCAAGAAATAAATTTGTCAAGCAGTAGTACTTTGATTCTGCTGATAAGTCTAAAGTTAAATTATCTTTATGGTGGTAGAACAATGGTAATAGTATCTACTATGTTTTCTCCAATAAGATGTTTATCTATTTTTATAAATAATAATAGGACGGTTAATGCTACCAGTTGATTTTCTATTCAGATGATCTATCTTTTAAAGTACTTATCCTTTCCTTATTTCTCTCTAGTTTATTGTGATACTGATTAGTAAACTTTTCAATCTGCAGAGTTTTGAGAAGTAACTGATATCAGTAGTTAATGTGGAGGGGCTAGGGAGGGGCACATGGGTGCCTCTGTATTTTTCTTTAAGGTAGAGTTGAGACCAGAAACCCCTGCTTCTGTTTTTGTGCTTTGAATTTGGATATGAGGGTATGAAGACTAGCTGATGTGTTACTATTAAAATGTTATCCAAATCTGATTTCCCCATGCATTTCTGTTACCAATTTTGGAGAGCATTCCCATGGTAGTGAACCAGTCCCATACTGGTGATTTTGGATACAGGAAATTATGCCTGAGACTATGATAGATATTTACAATTATAGCTTTTCTTTTAAATACCTAGCTCTATGAGAAGATATTAAAAGTTAGGAAGAGGACAAAGTCATAATAAAACATTGTTCTAGAAATTATATTCTCCTGATGAAAAACTTGTGATGGAACTGGTTACTTGTTTGACCCTCAGCTAAAAACTCATCTCTGGTAAAATGTGAGAAAATGAAGGAAGGAGAGGGTGGGATATACAGACAGAGTAACCTGGAAATCTACATTACCATATGGAAAATAGATAGACAATGGGAATCTGCTGTATGACAGAACTCAAACCAGAGCTCTGTAACAACCTAGAGGGGTGGGATGGGGAGGAAGGTGGGAGGGAGGTTCAAGAGGGAGGGGACATAGGTATGCCTATGGCTGATTCCTGTTGATGTCTGGCAGAAACCAACACAATACTGTAAAGCAATTATCCTTCAATTTTAAATAAATTTAATTTTTTTTTAATGTGAGAAAATGGAAACCACAGTTCATCCTCAAATATTTTAATTTTATACTAGCATCCTGTTAAGGTTTTGCAAGATTCCTTTAATTATCTCTAGCTTTTCTCCACCTCTTTGAAAAATATATCAAGAAACTAAGCAAGAATATTTTTTCATGTAAAATTGAATTAGTACACTAATCATTTTTTGCCAAATCATGTTAGTCATTTTCAAAACCCTGATTAGCTACGTTGCCAAAAGATACCTCGGTTGTACTGTCAATAATAGTGCAGTGTCATTTATCAAGGCAGCTTAATATAATGACATATAAACCTAAGTATGTAATGGAAAGGTTTTCACAGACTATAGCACTGATCAAATGCATATATTTAAAGTTTAAACGTTTAGTTCTGTGTCCAGTAACCAAGTTTGATCTGTTTGTTTCTTATGTTTTTTTTAATAGAATTTAATTCCTTTTCGACCTTCAATTCAATTCCAAGGGCTCCAAGGGGTGAGTACTCTTATTTAGCAAAAAATCTAATCTTACACAGTATTATATTTAACTCTTAAAATTTGTTTTTACCTGTGCCTCTTAATATATTAATAATGTCAATCATATTTTGTGACTAAATGTAAATTTATGATACTTTTAAGACTTGAGTTATCTTCTTGATTTATTTAAAAAGTAATTCAGATACAGATATTGAGAGTAGTTATTTCCAAGTCATAGCTACTTGATCTTTTAACTTTTTCTTTGAAGTGTAACATACATCATAGTGTTAAGAGATTATATTTTATTTACCACAATTAAGCAACTGAAAAGAATCATTAATTTTAGGCAAGTTATGACTATGTGATTGTTGTTAATACGAACAAACTTTTGTTGTCTATAGACTTTATTTCTTTGATTGTACATACTAAGAAATAAAATGTACATATAGAAAATTGAGTTTTTCCAGTACACGGAATAAACAAAGTATGTCTGTTTTATTGCTGCACTTAAAAGTATAATAAGTGATAACCCCTAATAAAATGGGCTGATGAATTTTGTATTTGTAATAGATGATACACTTCACAGGAGTAGTGTCAATATTATTTCATAATTATTATTATTACTATTTAATAGTAATAAAATGGTAGACTCAATCATTCCTTCACTTAAATTAATATGCATTTCTAAATTTGTCTCTAATACTATCTATAGTATGGAGATTTGGACTATCTGTAAATGGATTTTAGAGCTGTAGTGAAAGGGCAACCTGAGGGGGGAAGATCCTGTTCCTGCTTATTACAAATCTATATGCTTGAGAATTTTTATGTCACAAAATGCAAAAATTCAATGTGAATAAATACAATCTTTTTAAACTTCATAACTTGAAAACATTTCAGGAGTCAAGAGATTAATTGTATCATTCAGCACCAAGTAAGAGTACTTCTAAATCTTGTGAAATCCTAACGTGAAGGAGATGTTTGTGTGTGGATGTCAGAGGTTTGCTTCTACATGACAGCATTATAATGAAGTCCTCTTTTTTCTCCCCCAGTAACTGAGTGTTCATGAATGGGATCCTAATGGGAACAATTGTTCTTCTGAATTTTGTTTTATAACTTTTTAGATGGTCTTTACTGCATGCTGATTCTATCTTGAGATACTAGTTTTGGTTGTTCACTTAAGGCTTCTTGAACTTTCTTACAAGTTTCAGTGGCATCAGTAACATCTGAAGGGATGTTCTAGAGGCAGGAATTCCTGAGCTCAGCCAGGCTGCCCATTTCAGTGATGGGTTATCTGGGAAGAGAGGACAATACTCAGGGGAGGAGAGGAGGGTTTGAACTCCTTTTCCCTCCCTAGCAGCTGCCAGCTTGTTTGGTGTCTGCTTCTACCCTCTTCCCATAGTTCTTCCAGTTGGGAAGTGGAGGCCAGGGAAATGCAAGTGGAGGATATTTTCTTAGGAGGGACTAGGTTAGACTGAATAATGAGGAACCAATATATGCAGGCTTCCAAGCTCTTGATTCAGAAATGTAGGTTTTAGCAGTCTTAGAAGGACTATGGCTTGTATGGCATACCTGTTACCCCCAGGCCCTAGGCACCATTACCAAGCAGGCAGTTTCTATTTGAAACTTCGGCCCTCCTTTTCTGAAATCTGCTACCCACCTCCCCCAAACTTTCCTAGTTTTCCAGGCTTCCCCAGTTTATCTCTGCAAGCTCCATTCTCTCTTCCTACTCTATTGTCTGAGTAGAGTTCACTGATAAAAGTAATTTATATATAAATAACTGATGGGTTTAAATCTTAATGGGCATTTGAATTTTAACAGATAAGCTTTTAACCAAATGAATGGTTGTTGGAGTTGGAAGGCTGGGAGTGTGGGGGGAGGGAGTGCCTCAGAAGGCACTCAGAGCTGGAGGACACTGGGTCCTACCTTGCGCATTCTGGGCTCTGTCTTCTCCGTCCCCCACCCCCCACCGCAGTCCCCTTTTTATTATTCTAACTGGGAACAAAATATATGGACTCAGCATTGTTTCAGAGCCTGCAGCTGCATTCCAGCCTCCCCTCCCCCCTTCTCTTTGCAGAGCCCTTCCCGTCCCTTTGGGACTTGGTAAAAACAAAGAGTCATTGCAGGGGAGGGAGTGGGTTGGCACAGCCCACAGGGAGGACACAGAGCCACAAATGTGAGGGTCTTCTGTACAGTGTTCCTCTGTTTTTCTTGAGAGCCATGGTAATTTAACATTACCGGTGCTGATTGCTTTAAAAACTCTCTAAAGAAGTGTCCTCAGAGAGTTTTCCTATGTGGAAAAATGTAAAATTGGAAGATTTTAACTTAGATTGCCCACAAAAGGGTTTTTCTTAATGAGAAATTTTAGTTGTCTTCTAATACAGGGTTCCAGACAGTTTGAAAGTTTTCCTAGAAAGAATGTGGCAAATCTAACAAATGTACAGTCTTCACATCAATTGTGATTAAAATGTAAATTAACTATCATGACAGTGTCCTGTGTAGACATATTTGAAATAGAAATGAAATGTTGTCAATGCATCATTTTAAAAGTGAACATTTAGTGTCAAGATTATTTCCTCTTTCCATGATCCTAAGCACTGCATGGTTATGCTGTTTCTTGTTATTAATTATAGGATTTTCCCTCTTCTGTTAGAAAGTCAGAATTTGGGTCTTGGCAGGTTAGCTTTTAAGTATATTTACTTTTGTGCCTGAACATCTTCTCTTAAAGTTTTCTTCTAAAAAAAAAATGCAGACTGGACCATTAAACAAAGTATAGCAATATGGTCTTAAAGAGGAAAATTCTGAGAATCATTGATTACCTGGATTTTTATCATCACAGTTGGGCAGCATAAAAAATGTAAAATGTGTCTTTCACACTTCATCTCACCCTTTACCCTCTGTGGAAGAGAGTACTCAGGAAATTGAATGGTCGTTGAAGGCATTTTATGAATTCTGAAGAGACGAAATAACTGTGAGGAGCAGTTGACTGTGTTTTGAAAACTCATGAATATCAGGAGCTGAATAAATCAGCCTGAAATACCTTGTTGATTTTTAAGAGTATGGCTCAACCAATTATCCTCATGGTTCTAATCCATACCTAGGATATTTATAACTAAAGGTTTACTATTGCCTAGTAAATGCACAGAATTATGCATTTTTGTGGAACAGATAGAAAAGGTAGCTTTTCTAATTGGTAGAAAAAGAAGCTGGTAAGATTCACTACAGTACTGAAATGTTCAAGTTGCGACATTCACAGGGGTGTATTGGCATAACACACACAGTTTCCAAAAGCTGCATCCTTATCGTTGAGCGAGCTCTATCCAAATCAGGTATCTCATATTTTAACTAGATACTGAAAACATGGTAGATGAAAAATTTCCAAAAATGTGTGTTCCAGTAACATTTTAAAAACTAACTACTGTGTATTTTTATGTTTGTTGAAAATTTCTTATCTAAAGACACACAGCTGAAGGAGAAAGCTGTACTGCCTAGGTCTTTACACTGCCAGGGAGAATTCTCTCTACACTGCACAGCTCTCAAAGGAGAGGTGCTGGAAGCAAGTTAACTCCGTATTTTCAAGTAATGGCAGTTGTTACTGATGCAATTATCTACTAACATAATTATTTGATAAAACTATAAACAGGTGCCTAATCAGTGGGTGCACTAATAACTTTATTGTTCCATTTGTCTCTTACTTATTGCACATACGTTCTTTTAGTCCTTAGTGATGCCAAGTACTTTGCTTAAGTGCTTAGTGTGCAGAGATACAGGGATGGGTAAGACACAGGCTTTGCCCTCAGGGAACTCATGACAAACACATACAGACTAATACTCAGGAAAGAATTAATAATGTAGGACTTAATCCAGACCGTCCTCCGTGGAAACAAGGGACTCTCAGGAACAAGGCTTATGTATTTCTGATTGGTATGAATCAGCATCTTAAAGCAAAGGTTTCAGAAAAAAACAAAATACTGTATCCTGGAAATAGGTTTATAAAATTCCAGAAGGTCTATTAAAATCTGTGTACACCCTCATACGCAAAAAGGTATGTTTATAATTCAGATAGAATCTGAAATGATAAGGTTTTCCACAGCAAATAATGGTCATGTCTGCTGGCCTGAGGCAGCCTTGCAGAGTGGACTTGCCTGTGGCACCAGGGACTCCTGTGCAGGGAATGACTGTCCCAGGGCGGTGAGAAAAATGTTAACTTTGTCACAGTAAATAGGATTCCAGACTTCAGTATTAACTCAGTATTTGTTATGAGAATGTTGTTCCAAAATTCTCTCTAATTTAATTGCTTGCTTCAGACTCAGCAGTCCCAGAGGCTTTAGAAAGTAGAAGCTGCATGTGTAATTTAGAAATTAACCTTAAGATGACTGAAAATTAAAAAAATATTTTCTGTACGTACCACCATGTCATGTTTCCTATAAAATACTGAGTCACACACACTTAACCAAGAAGGAGCAACAAAGAACCAGCCAAACAGGTCTTAAATGCATGCCTTCCAAAAAGGCACAGTGGCCTTCTGTGGGTGAAATCGGCATTGAACTGCTAACTTTGAAGGCTTGAATGGTGTTAGAATTTTTGCAGTAGAGCCATTAACTCTAAAGAACAGAGTTGGATTTTTTTTTTTCTTCCAAACTTAGCGAAGCATTCAGAGATATTTTGTTAATTACTTGTTTTCCTTTTGGGGGGCTAGAGAGAAGATTGGTTTTGAAAAACTAAATTATACAGTATTTGAAATTAGTAGGCAGTTTCAACCCACCTGCAAATACTTCCCCCAGACTACCCTTCTCTAATCTACTTGATACCCGGGAAGCAAACATAACTATCTGCTGGAAACAGCAGCAAAGATAAAAATAAATCCCCAGCACTGCCATTCCTTCTCCGATGATACGCCTGCAGTCTGCTTTCCCTTGCTGTTTTTGGTTTGGCTGGTCCACTGGTTTTGCCAACAGTTGTGTTTAGTCAGTCTGCTCAAAGGTTGCTGACTAACAGCTTACCCTTACACATTCAGCTCTGAATGTAATTAATACTACAAAGATTTAATTTTAACATTAAAATTAAATTATTTTGTAATGGCAGTTCTGGTTTAAATTTTTTTTAAAAATATTACAGTGGTTAACATGTGTAGGTAACATTTTGATGTCTGTATTGAATTATACCTCATTAACCACACATTGGGCTTCCCGGGTGGCTCAGTGGTAAAGAATCCTAAGGGAGGTGTGGCAGGAGACACAGGAAATTCGGGTTCTATCCCTGGATCTGGAAGATCCACTGGAGTAGGAAATGGCAACCCACTCCCGTATTCTTGCCTGAAAAATTCACGGACAAAGGAACCTGGGGTAGCAGAGACAGACATGACTAAGCACACGCACTGCAACCATATGTTAATTTATTAAGGTGTTAATAATAAGTTACCCAATTTGAAATAAATATTTCATGTTGGTATATATCCGAGATCCCAAAGGAGCTGAAGACTAAGTCATCCAGCTCTATCCTTCCTCAAACTGAAGTCACTTTGGAAAGCAGCTATTGGAACTATGATTGAAATCTGAACTTGCAACCAGTACCATAAATGGCATTCCTAGCAGTTAGTTAAGCTTCCAGTCTTCATTCAGCAAGCTTTTGTGAATATTTGCTGTGTACCAAGCACCACGGTAGACAGGGTGTGGACCTTGAAATGCCAGCTCTGGTTCCTGACACCACCTGTTTGTCAATAAAATCTGCCCCTGATGGCTTTGCCTTTTTGTTTCATTTCCCACCAAAAACTGAAACTTGTGAAATTTAGTTGGCTATGTTACAGACATAGTCACTTTAACAGCACTCACTTATTTACGCTTGAAAAGTAATCATCTTTAACCATCCTATAACACTTACAGTTCTTAGAGCTAATCCACCCCTAGATTTGAACCACAAGCAGTATTTAAATTTCTTTTGACCTCTTACTATGTGCAAGGCCTTATCCTTATAAGAACATGCTCTATTAAAAAGCAAAGCCAAAATTTAATGCAGGAAAAACAATTTAGCAGAATATGTGGAAGCCTTAGATCTTGTTTCAAGCAATATTTAACACAGCAACAGAATTACTATATATCACTGATTGCAAGGCATTTCTTAACCTTTAACATCTTTGGAATTAGAAACGTATCTCATTATCAGCAGCATCTTAGTGGTGTGTTATAGTTTGTCAGCATTTTATATTATGCAGTGGTACATAAAATCATGAATAGCTGTACAGTTGGGCTGGCATCTTAGATTCAATCAATGGTAGCAGTGCAGTAGAAATATTTGGAGTTGGCTGTATTCTGCAGTAAGATTTTATCTAACTAGAATCTTTTCAAAAGTTTTCTTTCCTGACCTCACCCTTGACAAGTTTGCTTATTAGCTCCCTATATTAGATAATCTGGAGAATTTATAGGGAAGGTAAATATTTATAACCATTCTTGAATTGTGTTTTAACTGGAAAGAACAAGAGTAGGAAATTAAAGTGTTCTCAAACTTATTTTTAGGCTAAAAATTTTAACTTATAAAAGTAATTTGCTTTGAAAACAAGTTTAGAAGAAAAGAATTTTACTGGCTTAAAGACTTTAAAAGCCCATGTAAATGCTTTGATTCTAATGAATTTGCCCTTTCCAGGCTAGGAATTTTCAAAATCTCTCTTAACTAGTCTTATAATTTGTAGTATATTTAGCATAAATGCATAGTCATCCATTATTTTGTTTATAGACTCCAGGTTTTTTTTTTTTTTTTTTCAGTAGTTTTATAACTAAAATTTATTGAATATTTATTATGTGCTAAGAGCCCTATTCTAAGCACTTTTACACGTTATTTTCATTTAGTCCTCGCTAGGATCCTGTGAAGCACATACTCGTATCCTGCAAGCGTGTGAACTCTCACTTTAAAGTTAAACCACTTGATAAAGCTCACACCATTAGTGAATGAATGAACCTGCACACAGTCTAAGCCTCTGATTCCAGAGCCTGTTTTCATCACTGGACTGCCTTGCCTGCCTATAATAAATGTTCAGTGAGCATTTTATTCTCACATTCAGAGAAACATTTGTTGAGTATCTCCCCAGCCAGGAAGAGTGTGAGTCAGGGAGGGCTCAGAGAGGCAGGGAGGTGTGGCAAATATTCCCACTGTCTTAAGGAGCTTGAATTTCACCTTGGAGATCAGTGTTTCTTATCTATAAAATCTCTCTAAGGGTCAATGATGAAAAGAATATGCACAGACACAGGTATGCATACATTCTGTTTTTTGGACAGGGTCATAGCTTTGATCATTTTCTGAAGGGGACCGCCAATCTCCCCAATAGAGAAACTACTGTAGTAGATGCTTTCAGCACATTTAGTAACAAGTCACAGTAAGGAAAAACATTTTGCAATGTGACCCTTCACAGATCTAGATGTCCACATTCAAACAGCTAAAAAAAGTTTCACAGCACGTTATTTATCCTTTACCAATATATTCTGACATGTTCTATTCTATTTCAATTTAAAAGAATCCTGGTCGCAGCTTACTAAAATTATGTCATAACTTTCCAATGGGTCACAGTCTATAGTTTAAAAAACACTACAAGAAATTATCATTTCCTTTTTTTTTTTAATTTTAGAAATTTTAGCCAGGGAGTCAGGTGACCAGATATGCGTTTTAGTTTGTTTATCCAGTAGCTACCTTAACTTATATTGCTTAATATAGGCAAGGAAGGAAAAGAAGGTGTCAAGGATGATGTCATATTTATGATGAGCATTTCTTTGAATGGTGAGGCTATTATTCAAGATCTAAAATAGGTGAAAGAATAGACTGAGGCAGGAGTCATCGAGTGTTTGGTTCAGGACGTGCTGTCCATGAGGTGTTCAGATAATAACTCTGTAGCTCGTTCTGTCAAGATGGGTCTGTCCAGGAGACATTGGTAATGGGGGATTTGGAAGAAACGGGTTTTTTGAGAAACAGTTCGAAAAGACGTTTTATAGTGCTTAATTATACTTGACAGACCAGTAGTGAGAAGAAAAAAATATGTATTAATAGGTGGAATTCTGTTATTAAGGTCTATTAAAAGAGTTACTTTTTTTCAATTGTTAGTTTAGTTATGAACTAACTGGTTTAGTTATGAACACTTAACGAGTGTTGATACTTTTAATTCTTAACATTTATGAAATTTGAAGCTCCTTTTGCCAAATTTTTTTCACACTTGTTGACAGGCTAATAGAGATAAACCATGGCATATTGATTATCAAAGAGTACACAAGTAAAAAGCAGTGACTTAGAGCTCTGTGCAGTACGGCAGTGAAAACTCTTAGGTGGGCAGAAGTCTACATATGGTATGACACCATTTGTGTGAAGTTTAATAACAGGCAAAATCAAACTGTATTTTGTAGGTACACATGTGATTAAATTATTAAAAATAATAAAGGAATGGTAATCACAAAAGTTAAAATAGTTGTACCTCTGGTACAGAAAGGCAGGCAGGAGGGAGAGGAGGGGAGCACATGGGTAGATCTGTTATTGCTAATGTTCTCTTACGTTGGGCAGGGAATCCACAGGGTTTACTGTGTTGTCAGACTTCATAACTATCAAGCTGTATTGATTGTGTAGAAACCAATGTTACATAAAGTTCTCGTTATCATTAACTTTAAATATAGTAATGTAAATACATATCTTTGTATATTTATAATGTCATCTGCATGGATTAAAAGAGAAAAGAGAACATATTTCAGTAGATGCCAAGGTGGCATTTGATAAGAATTCAATATTAAATCTAGATTAAAACTTTAAGTAGGAATAGAAGAATTCTTTCTTAACATGATCAAAACTATCAAGCTAATAGCCAGTTACTGAACAACAACAATAAAATACACATGGCCACTCTTGTCTCTAGAATTTAATATATTTTGGAGAACGCTCATTAATATAATGGAAAAGAAAATTAACTATTTTTAATTAAAAGCTATGGATAATAGATAAGAGGGAATAAATTTGCATCTGCAGATAAACCAAGTGAAAAACTATGAAAACTTATACAGGATTTCCTTTAGTAACATGGTCAGTTCAGAAATAACTGTTTAAAAACCACTGGCTTATATGTAGTAGAGTGGAATGAAGAGAAGTTTCTTTAAAAATGGGAGAAATAGCGGAACATTTCTAAACTGATGGCCCTCACCCAATAGAAAGCAAAAGTTGATACACAAAAGAGGAAGACTTGCTGGAGCAATGCCCTTAAGTAGTTGGAGAGATAGTGTCTAGTTGCTCAGAGGAGAGAGAGGTTTTAGATGGGAGCAAAAAAAGCTCTTGTATGATAGCTACCGGGAAGGTATGTATGTATATGAGTGCAGATTTTGAAATTCTTATTGTTTGCTAAACCATTTCTTTAGCCCTGTCTCCAAACTAAAGTCACAACACGTAGGTCAAAGTCTTATAATGTTCACACTTAGCAAAGTTTTTGGCACATGGAAGATGCCCACTAAGTGATAAATACAATTTTTAAAAATCACTAGCCTCTCTAAGCACTAACAATTAGGAATTTCAGTATAAAAATGAACTTGTTAACAGTGGCAAGAAAAAATGATAAAGTAGCAAAGGTTAAAGGTTAAATGTAGTCATGTTTAACTATAATGCTTTCCTGATGGGTATAAGAGAATATATAACTGATAAATGGCAAGACTGTCTGTCCATAGATTTAGGTTAGAAGCTTTTGAAGTTGTCATTTCTTCTTCCTAATTAATAATAAGATGTCATATATATCATTATACTAATTTTAACACTAAATGTGCTATTTGTGTGCTCAGTTGTATCCAACTCTTTGTGACCCCCTGGACTATAGCCCGCCAGGCTCCTCTGTCCATGGGATTCTCCAGGCAAGAATACTGGAGTGGGTTGCTATTCCCTTCTCCAGGGGATCTTCCTGACCCAGGGATCAAACCCGCATCTCCTGCCTCTCCTGCATTGGCAGGCAGATTCTTTACTGCTCAGCCACCTGGGAAGGTTTAAAAATCAGTACACAAATGCAAATATAAACCTACAAAACATTTGAAATGCTGTACACCAAAATGTCATTGCTTTACTAATTGCTTTTCTAATGAGATAGATGTGTTTATCTATGTTTCCCAATTTTTCTATAAGCATAAAATAAATGCTGAGCTTAAATGTGTCAGGAATCTAGGAGAAAGCCTGAATATTCAAGGTTTAAAAAAAAGTTGACAAGGAAAAGAGAAAGCATGTTTTGAAGTTATCTATACCTAGACACCAGCTGAATATCTTTCTAGTCAACTACTTCATGAGTTGCTTTGTCATCTATCAGTTGAGAAAGAAAGTTTTCTCCCTTCTGTGATCTTTCTCCCCAGGGAAAGGAAGGTAAAGGCGGAGTGGCTGGTGTTATCAAGAACATGGGACGGATGCCACTCTCCTTTCTGAATTAACAGCAGGCATTTTGGAACAGTGGTGTTGTGAAGAGTCCTGGCAGTGGCTCCAGTCTAGAAAGAATAGATTATGGGGATGAAAAGCAGTAGTCAGCTGAATTTCAAAAGATAAGATTCTTAGGGAACTTCAGGCACTAAAACTCAGAATGCAATAGAGAACCTATTAAAAATAACTAAATTGGGCCCACAGTATTGAAGGGTTAGTACTTAATTAAGCAGCCATAGGAAAAGGGCAATCTTTTATAGAACTTAAAAAGTTTACAGTGTCTAATAATCACTCAGTAAGTTATCTTAAGAGTAAGAATATAAGGTATAGCCATATTTATGAATGTAGTATTACTCTACTAATCAACACTAAGAAATTCTTCCTTAATAATAACCAGAATGCTTTTTTAGTTTTCTCTTAATCTGTTTGTATTGGTAATTCATTAAAATCAGTTTTCACGGATTTGGAAGGAGGAACAGAACTTGAGGTGTTCCATTTCCACCAAACAACAGGATGATGCTGACATATGTCCACAGCTGTTTAAATGTTTTGTATTTGGCTGTGAAGAAAAGTTCCTCCCAGGGATGCTTGGTGTTTTGTTTTACTTTTTCAGGAAGATAGTGTTCTGTTCCTTCCTTTGAGAATTTGAAAAATAAAAAAGATAATTGTGAATCCATGATTAATTTTGGATAAAGTCTTTACAATTTCAGATTCTGTAAAAATATATATGTATACATTTTTTTTTCCAAAAATGTATAAGGCAATTGAGTCATAAGAAGCCAAATGTCTCCTGAAGTCTACTGATATGGTTATCTTTTTTAAGGGGCAATGCAATGAATTATTGTCAAGAAGATAAAATGTTTTGCTACCTCATATAATTTCTTTATTCTAAAGGGACCTGTGTTGCCTGCCTCCTAGCAGAATCAAATAACTATCCAGAATATAATCAACAGTTTTATGATATGAATTACTAAAATACAGTAATTACATTGGTTGTCCATATGTAAAATATCTTAGCTCTTTCTTTGCCAGCATATCTTTCTCTATTTGAAGGGACAATTTTGATGGTTTTAACAATGGCCCAGGCATACTATCCTTAGAAATGAATGATTTTAGTCCTGTGTTTCTTATAATAATAAATCAATTGATCTAAGAGACTTGACAGGCCCTCTTATTTATATGACCTGCCAAGCCTCTTAGAAATCAGAATTGCAGTTTCTAATTTAGTTCTTGATGCACTGTGCATATCAGTAGCTTTATACATGTAAAATCAAAAATAGTTTTACTTCTTGAAGGCTTGAAGGAAATTTTAGCAAGTGAATTTGATTTATGAAAACTGAATAGAAATAAATTTTATGAAATGGACTCTTAGGAGTATATTTTCAAGGTAGATATTTAACAAGAGACCTTTAAAAAATTAAAATAAATTTTATTCATTTTTCAAGACTACCTATATAGTTTTGACACACCAAAAAAAAAAAAAGCCCACAAACTTTAAAATATGGTTTGCATTTATGAAGACTGAATGCTTTAAAATCATGAAGTTGTGATTCTCATGAGAATTCTTAATTATGTTTTGTTTCTTCAGTGCACTGTAGCTATTATCTGGGGTTCTGAAGGCAGCATTTTATTTTATTCTTTAATGGATAGGGCACTCGGGAAGCAGTGTTTGCTACCATTCTAGAATACCCTTCTAGAGTAATTGCAGGCATTTGTAATTTTTCAGCCTTTCATGGACACCTGTTGTGGCTGATTCCTTCTTGTACCTTATCTCTGTGTGTGTTGAGTTTGGAACAGTTAGAAATATTGCTAGTCTTTTGGGTTGTTTGTTTTTGCAGATAGCTTCTTTGGCTTTTATTTAAGCTAACACTTAAATTTTGACCTTGAAGGTTTCTAGCCCCTTACTTTTGCAAAAAGAATTCAGATTAAGTATTATCAACTTTTGATTATCCACAGGGTGCCTGTTATCAGTCCATTACCATTTTATAGTTACTTTAAAAATCAAACACATCACTGTTGCTGAGGGAGACATGTGCACATGAATCGAACACGCTGAAATCAGAGTGGGAGCTCTCCAATACTGTCTTTACGTCATCAGAGCAACCACTCTGGGGCATATGCTGTGTGTTGGACATTGTACCAAGCCCTTTAGATGAGTTATCGCTTTAAACTCCAACAATCTTACGAGGTGAATAGTATCATTACCCAGAGGAAACTGAGAATTAATGAGGTTAAGTTGCTTGCCCAAGGTAACACAGATGGTAGATTCCAGGGCCACACTGGAAACAGCATGGTTGCTTCAGATCCTGGCATATGTAACCCAGCATACCAGATGTGATCTGCTTGCCCTGTTCCCTTGTCATCTGTGTGTAAAGAAGTGCTCAAGTTGCCTCTTCTCAAACCATTGGATTTTATCCATTTTAGAACTGGAAATACAAAGAGACCCAATAGTAAAGAAAGCATTTTTAAAAGGAAAGTGAATAAAGCAGAAGGACATTATTTCTGCCTTTGGTATCCTTATATTTGCTGCTAATTCCCATCAAGAAATGGCACATAAGAGATCATATTTGTACACAGTCTTTTGTAACTGTCATTTAAGATGTGACTGAAGTGTGATTAATAAAATATCCCCCAACTGTTGCACATATTGTTGCTGTTTCTCTCCCCTTAGCACAGAGCCTGGATTTGTGCCCTTGATCCCCAGAGGCTGCCTGGGTTCTGTGATGTTACCAGCGTGGCTGCCTCAGCAGTCCCGGTCCCTCATCGCCCTTTCCTTAACCAGAGTGGCTCTGTTTGTAGTACATGGTGGGTTTCCCCACGAGATTTATTTTGAAGAAAGCATTCTGTAGCTTTAATTTGTTTTTAAATGTGTTGATATTGAAAAATAGAAAATTAAGAATTGAATTTCTTTTTAAATCTATGGAAATACTTTTTAGACTTAAATACCATTTATGTTATTGAACTGATAAGTTTTCACAGCAACACTGAGTGAGCTGGAAAAACCATATGTTTTGCAAAATCTAGAGCCTGGGCCACTTTTAGCAACTTGTTTTACTCTTGAGTGTTCACATCTGCCAAGTCCCCGTCTCCCCCCAGGTTTACACAGCCATTGCTGACTGCCATACATGACTTCTGTTCCACCCATGTTTTACCAGCAGTGCCTCCTGGCATATTACAGAAAGCTTTCTTCAAGACTTCAGGAGAACAAGGAGAGATTAGCAATGAATTTTGAAACTCACATTCATATCAAAGATTGTTTTTCCTTGTAGAAATTAGGTTTGGGCTTTGTTTCTGAGAAACAAGCCATTTTTAAAAAAAAAAAAAAACAATTTAAAAAATTCTGCTTCCTACTTGACCAGGAGAATTGCTAAGTTTAAGAATTATTTAGTGTGGTTTCCCTAAGTCCTTTAAAATGCAAAGTGGTCTTAAAGATGCTAGATCATATTTTCAAGTGGAATTTCATAAGGCCAGAGTATCATGTGAATATTTTAATAAAGATGAAGATAATTTTTTTTTTAAAGAAAAATGTATATTACAAATTTAAGTTCTACAAACTCAGGCATCCACTTGACCTAGGCTTGGGGCTAAACATAGCACAAGGAAACTTTTTCATCCTGACGTTTGTACCACACAGTGCCTGCTGTTTGCTGTTTGTTTCTTCCTTTCATTTTGCTATTTATTTTTGCCCGCTCTGGTTTTCCACTGACTCTTTTAAGCGATCTATTTCAGATATAGATCTAATTTTTTAGTATTCCTGGCAAAAGTCTTCTTCAGAGTGCATTTAATCTAGTTCTAAGTTTCTTCAGATGGATCCAACAAATATTTATTAAGTATCTATTATGTTCCAGTATATGTGAAAGTAAGACCATGGTCCTTGCCCCCGCAAAAACTCTTGATCTAATAGGAAGGAAGACATATGAAGAAGTGCTCAGCACGCAGTACAGTGAGGGCAGCCGGAAAGGCGAGCCCAAGGGGCTGTGGGGACAGAAAAGGGAACCTGTTCCACTGGGGAAGGAAAGGCTCCTGAACTGAGGGTTAGATAAAGGATAAGTGAGCACAGGTCAAGACAGAAATGGGGACGTCAAGTACACAAGGTGGAGAGTGAGGCCCAGGTCTGTTGGGAAGGAACCGCAAGTGTCCTTCCTGTTCAGGAGCTTACTTCCACAACAGATCAGTAGTAGGAACCATACAGAAATTATGATGCTTAGGATTGACATAGTCACACTGGCATTTTATGAAACTGATTTTGGCAGCTGAATGATTAGAGGATGGGATCAAGAGAAGACAAAAAGTGGAGGCCAGATCATAGGATGTCCAAGCAGGTGATATTGAGCCCAAACAAAGGAAAGGCACGAGAGCATACATTTGAGAGAGAATTTAGGGAGTAAAGGCAGTAGGCCTTGTGTCTGGATGCCGAGGGGTGTGCAGTGGTATGGGGGAACGAAGAGCCAAAGTTGACTCCCCAGGATGCCAGTAACCTCAGTAAAATAGATGACTAGTAGCTTATTAACTAGGAGATAGATGATGTGACAGGGTGGGCAGACTTAGGAATAGGATGAGAATTCTTTTCTATAGAGGCGTTGATGCTGTGGAATATATTTAAATTTCAGAAGGGAATGGTTAAAAAAATGAAAAGCAATTTTAGGATAAGAATTATGAAACTGAACACAGAGTTTTAGTTTTTGCCACCAAAGAGACAATATGGATTAGCCCAGCTAAGAAATTTGAACAAACTTCTCAGATTCTCTTGGTGGCTCTGTCACTTTTCTTCTAAAAGCTATTTTGGCATTTAGCTCAATTTTGCAGTCATTTTTAAATACAGATTTTCTGTTCCCTCACACTCCATAGTCTGTATACTTTTCCCTGGTTCTCTAGTATCTGCTATTTGCATCTTACCCCTGCCACTAACTGACCTTCCCCCTTTTTCCTGGAAATACCCAGCTACCAACCAACTACCCCCAACCACCTGGGCCCTTCTCAATAATTTTTGGCCATGAAGCTACAAAATGAGTCATAACAAAACCCATTTTGAAGCCCCTTTTTAGCTGGTGAAACCAGCATTGGTCAACTGTATTTTCATGTGCTTAGCAGATTTACATTAAGGTACTCATCATCATATCCAAGAATAAATATACAAACATAAATATATACACATACATATGAGTATATATGTATATGTGTGTACACACACACACTCTCTCAAACAACTCCATTCTTCCAGGGGAAAATGCCTTGGCATCAACCTCGATATTTCTTTCATTCCTCACAGTATGTCTAGGAATCCTGCCATCTCTACCTACAAATTATATCTTGAATCCCTCTACTTCTCCCCATCTCCGGGATGAAGTCATCATTATCTCTTCTGAATTTCTGTACATAAGTGCCCAATGGCAGGGATCATTGTGGTTTTATTCATTAATGTGTCACAGAAACCTAGAGTAGTGCCTGACACAGTAGGCTGTCAGTTAATATTTGTGGGATAAGTGAAATAAATGAACAAATCAGTCAGTGTCATCTTACTGGATAGACCAACATTTAGAAGGCTGGTTTCATATTAAAGAGAAACCCCAGAACCAAAAATTACTCAAGGTAGTTTTTTTCAGTTTTAGTGATACAGCAACTTGAGTGTATTTGACTGTCAAAAATTAACACTTTACTTTTGTAGATGGTATTGCTTACTTGTAAGCAATTGAAATTAATTTTTGATATGTTGTCATCAATGATGTTTTCCCCCAAAACAGCCATAATTGTAAAAGAATATATTAGGGGTGAGAATGTAGTTTCAAAGGAATGGTTTTCCTATTTAAAGACTGTATCCTATGGAAGTAACAGAACTAAGAAACTTAGTACTGACCTACGTACCCTTCCAACGAGATTTGTTTAAGTCCTAATACGGGATTTAAGGAACTATATGAAGAAGAATAGAAAAGGCTAGTCTACTTTTACTTTTTCTTTAATACTATACATCTTGCTACAGAGGAAGAATGCAAGGAAATAAATGGACTTACTTTGTCCTGAATTATTCATATTAATTGGTATATGGCCTGAGTTTTTTTTAAATAACTGCCAACATTTCCCTTTGTGCAGATAAATTTAGCATTTTGTACTACTCTCAGTAAAGCCTCTATCATGTGGAAGTCTCAGATGTTTATAAATGTGGGATCCACTCCACTCCCTGTCATTCCTTGTCAGTGGGAACATTCATCTCTTACTGATTTCTGTAATACCTAAACTTTTTCTACTGCCAGTGAAAGATCCCCTCCCTACTCCCCCACCCCCACCTCAGCATTGGTTTCTACATCTGGACTGATCTGAGAAGCTTTTTTTTCCTTCCCTAAACCCATAATGTTAGGCCTAAAGTTATAACTGCAGCTCTAGTTTGAAAAATAGGACTTTGTGGCTTTCAGGTTGAGGTTTCTATTTTCTGTTCTGATTCTAGGTTTATTCTGCCCCTAAACTCTGGAACCTTACCAGGACCATGCAAATGCATTTCTCTAGCTAAACCGAATTTTCCAGCTTATTAGGAAATTACAGAATCACTGAGAGTTAGGAAAGGATTTGAAAACAACAGAGAATTCTAATGTTTAAATGTTTGTAGCATTTTTTGTGTCCAAACTAAGATATATACTTTATATATAGTAAAATAATAGCTATTTTAGTCCAATAATATTAAGAGACAAGCTGACCTCCTAAGATACTATAGGAATGGAGGGAAGTGGGTTCCGAGGCCATAAAAAATGGAAATTGCTATTCAGAGTGAAAGGACCTAGTTTAAAGTAAATGATTTTGTTTAAGCTGGCATTTCCCAAATTTATTTGAGGATAGAACCTTTTTCATATAAGGAAATTTCAACATGCTTTATAATATTGGTGGAAAGAAAGCAGACACTTCCGTTCTCGCTGTGGCTGAGGCTTTATTCACCATTATCTAGCAAATACATATGGAGTGACTGCTTTTTGCTACATACTATTCAAGATGCTGGCAATACCTGGAACAAACCAGACAAAAGCCCATGGCCGTCTAAGGATTAGAAGGCCTACCCAAGGGAGAAAGACAATAAGCAAAATTAAGTAGTACAGGTACTAAGTACTTTAGACAAACATGGGGCCAGGGTCAGGAGGTCAGGAGTACAGGTGTTACAATTTTGAATAGAGATGTAACCTTGAGCAAGTCACTTAGCTTCTCTCTGCTCCAAATCCGTAAGATGAAGCCATTCAACTAAATCATCTCCAAGGCCCTGCCAGCAGGTTGCTTTAAGGACCGAGAGTTGTCATAATCAAGCAGTGGTATTGCTGGGTCATGAACATCTCACTGAGCATTTGCAGTTACCTTAGTAGAAAAGGCTGATAAAAGTTATAGAATTGCTGCCAAATAAAAGCTTATATAAACCTAAATAATTTGTAATACCCACAACAGAACAAAGCGTTTATGTTAAATAAATGGGGGGGAAAAAAACCTTGCTGGTTGTATTTTTAATCTAGTGTATACCTTAGTCCAGTCCAGTGAAGAAACCTCTGCAGCAAAAGTACCAGTGGCTTTTAAGCAGAGACTAGCATGCCCGTAGGAGAAATTTGCAGCAATACACATACTGCGCTTCTGCCCGTATATCCTTTTGTAAAATGGAGGTCTGTGACTCGATGTTGAAATGACCTTTCAGACAGTATTCCAGTGCCACATGCCTGAACTTGTGTCTCAGAGTAATTAGAAGCTTTGACTTACACATCTTGGTATACAGTGTTTATGTTAATTATAAATGTCTGAAAGTTTCCTGAAACTTTGTCTTCATAGCTTTTTATCAAAGACAGCCTGGAGTTTGGGAGGAGGGTTGTGGATTGTGGTCCTAAGCCTTTGATTTTCAGCCTCTCATATTTGGAATGAAAATTAAAATCTACTTTTCAACTTGCCCAGATCACGGTAGTATATTTTTATATTCTTCATTGTGAATAAGAAACTGCTTAGAATCACACTCATAAGGCATTAGCTAAAAATTTCAAGTAGACCATGGGTCCCTAAAGTTCTAAAAGTATTCCCACTGACTTGTAGGAAAAGCTCAAAATAATATAATTAAAATTGAGAAGTTCCTATCATACAAAGGGATGCTCTTCCAAAATTGTTTCTAAATCAGACCTTGGAATTTCTTTTCCCGTGGTGATTAGCCCTGTCTTCAAAAGCTGATCCTAGGCCCAACAATAACAGTCATTTTCATCTCCTCCTAGTCATAGTCCATAACCCAAAGGCCAGTTTATAAGAAAATGCTTCATAATCATTCTGGAAGAAAAGACAGACTCCTGCAGACTCCTTCACTATCTAGATAAGCTATGGAGTAGGTTCCTGTATATTAGAGAGAGAAGTAATGAGCGTCCCCAAGTTCCTCTGAAGTCTAGTCTCTGAAATGGCCCTGGATCAGACAAGGACTCCGGTCCCATTTTAGCTGTGGCCCTCAGCAGTCCTATGGGTTCTGGTCCACTCTGAGGCCCCCAGAGCTTAGTTCTGATGCGCCCCCCTCTTTCGCCCCTCCTGCCTGCTCTAGTTGCCATTCACAACCTGTCTTTCCATTGAGCCTTTGCCCAAGAAGCCAAACTGTTAGGCACGTTTACCAGTATAAAGTAAGTACTCTTATCATTAAATAAATAAGTACAGTCACCAGTATAAAATAAGTACTCTTTGTACATAGATTTCATTCCTAATATATTCAGATACTGATGCACATAAAATGTATATCTGATTTGTACAATCTCCTTCAGGAAATAAGATATACTAAATCTACAGACTGTACAGTGTAGACTACTGAAATTTTAAAGATAAGAAAATTGCATGGTTGACATCTTGCTCTCAGATATTTTATAAGAAAAGCCTGAGATTAGGTCAGGCTGTACCATCTTGCTATGCCTTTGGAGAAGAGCATAGCAACCCACTCCAGTGGGTTCTCCAGATTGCCTGGAGGATCCCATGGACAGAGGAGCCTGGCGGACTACAGTTCATGGGGTCACACAGAGTTGGACACCACTGAACCACTTAGCACGCGCGTACCATCTGCATTGCTCCTGCTCTGAAAACCACCAAGGAAAAGTGATGAAACTCAGTTTTGTAAACTCTGTGGCAACTCATCATTCCATAACCTCCAACTCTACCCCAGCTCCTCAGCTGGAGAAAAATACCATGATATGCACCCAGGATGCCCCTCAGAAACATGGTCTGCCCTGACACCTGCCCCTGCCCCCGAGTGCACCCTGCTCCCGTACACGCCGCGGGGTGGGGCAGCAGGCAGCGAGGAGCTTTGAGGAGTCCTGTTGTCACTCTCCATGATACTACATCCTTTTTTTTCTTTAATAGGTACTTTGATTTCTTTAAAGATACCATTTTCCACTCTAATTCTTCATTATCAAAAGTCAATGAAGTCAGAATTCTCTTCTCTTCTAAGAGACTAACCTACCTCTGTATCTGATCCATAATTTCTCAGTGTCAGCCTTACTAACGTATTAGAGACTGCGTGATTCATTGTTGTGGGGGCCGTCCCGCGCACTGCGACATGTTGGGCGACATCCCTGGCATCCAAGAGATGCCAGCAGCGACCTCCCACACCCAGTGTTGCCTGGAGGGGGCAAAACTGCCCCCTGGCGAAAACTGCTCTCCTGAGCCCTGAGGCGGACAAGCTTCCAAACACTTTAATGGGTTCATAGCGTAGGTTGTGTATTTTTTTAACTTTGTTTCTTTTTAACCTGATTCTTTCCTATCCTGTTCATTGTCATATTTTTTAAATGACTATAGCTTTTTTTTTTTTATCCTATTTGATATTCTTTTAAAGAATAAGAAAGATTTCTATGCCCACCATCAGGCCAGACCTTAATGCTTTGAGTGGCGTGCACAGCAATTAATTCATTCAAGGTATTTCTGTTATTAAACCCTTCAAGTTTACATAAAGACTTTCTGTGTATATGTGTGCTTAAAAATGAAAAAAAAATGTATAGGAAGATAATTTTTCACCTTAAGAAGTATAAATGTTACTTAAGAAGAATCACAGTTAAGATGATAGGAAAAACCATGCTGTGTTTAGTAGATGTCTGAACTTAAGGGCTCCAGTAATTAAAAGTTTTCAGTGAAAGAATACTGAACATTTATAGAATTTGAGTACAAACTCTAATTACTCCTGCAAAATAGAAAAAAACTGTATGATTCTACTTTTTAAAAATGCAGTTTAGAATCCCCAAAAAGGAATAGTCATCTATACTCTGATGGGTAAAGTACTTATGCAGTCCCAGACCTGAACCCTGTAAGAAGGAAGACTTTAGGCCTAAACTGAAGCCAGAACCTGGCCTGGAAATCAGTTGGCCACTGCTGTGGAAAATCTCCCCAAGCAGGTTCTCCAGATTTGCAGGGAGGGTTGAGGGGGAAGGTGAGTGGAGGTTAAGTGAGTCATGGCTGAGGAAGGGATGTCATTCAAGCATTCATACCTTAATTCCCTGTCCACCTGCTGCTGTCCTAGACCTTAAGGAAGACATACACATAGCAGCCAGTTCGCTCTGAGTCTTACTCTTCCCTTGATGGAAAGAGAAGATTTGGGGGAGAAGAAAGAGAATTAGAAAACACTTTGTCCCTCCTTGCCTGTCTACTAAATTGCCAAGAGTACATATTTGGAGGCTGGAGAGCAGGATTTTACATTCTTTCCAACAAAACCCATTCATTATCACCACCTGACTCGATGGATGTGAGTCTGAGTGAACTCTGGGAGATGGTGATGAACAGGGAGGCCTGGCATGCTGCGATTCATGGGGTCGCAAAGAGTCAGACGTGACTGAGCGACTGAACTGAACTGAACATGACTGAGTGACTTCACTTTCACTTTTCACTTTCATGCATTGGAGAAGGAAATGGCAACCCACTCCAGTATTCTTGCCTGGAGAATCCCAGGGACAGGGAGGCCTGGTAGGCTGCCATTTACGGGGTCGCACAAAGTTGGACACAACTGAAGTGACTTAGCAGCAACATCATGGTGGCCCCTGTATACCCAAGGGAAGAAAGGTCTTGGGAGCTGGGAAGAGTGGTACAGTTGAAAGACAGAAATCTCCAGTTCATGTATTCACAGGTATTTATTAAACCCCCACTATGTACCAGGAAAACACGCCTGGTACAGGGCTTCAGTAATCGAGAGCAATCCTGTCCCTTTGCTTCTGGGGCTGCTCATCTAGGAAAGGAGCCAAGCCTTGAGCCAAGAGCATAGAAGACATCCATCCGCCTGTTCCACAGTGTTGCCTAGGGGGCCTGCAGAGTCGCCTCTGTGGGCTGCTGACACGAGGAGGAGGAGGAGGAGGGAGAAACACCCACCTGTGTTTTGCTGTGAATGTAATTACGGTATTCACCTTATGCTGCTAGTTACTCTTCAAAAGTAGTCCTCCAAGAAGTAAGAATTAAAATGAAATGTGTATGTAATAAGACAGGAAAGGATTGGGATATAGACTCTGTCTCAGAGACCACCTAAATATTAGAAGCTATTTAGCAGGGGGTCATGAAGCCACAGGCAGAACTTGTGTGTCTCAGAAGAGGAAGAGCTTTTCAGCAAGTTCACTGATAACTTTTCCATGTGAGATGTAAGCAATTTCTACTTTGAAAAGAAGAGGGTTCTTCTTATAGACTAATTACTGAACCGGCATAATTACTGACACTTTAGAGCAGAAAATTGAAATCAGGGTGTGGTAAGTTATAGGCATGCTTGTCAGATTCCTTGAATGATTCAGTAATTTAAATGGTATAAATGTAAGTACTCAAGAGGGTTTGGGTAAAAAATGAATGTCATTTGAAAAACAGTAAAGTCAGTCATCAGATCATTCTATAGCACATTTATAATTTGAGGTGTTTCTCTTTTTGTCCCCCTTTTAGCTCGTCAAAATCCCTAAAAATGATCCCCTCAACGAAGTGCATACCTTTAACTTCTATTTGTCAAATGTGGGTAAAGACAACCCTCAGGGCAGCTTTGACTGCATCCAGCAAACTTTCTCCAGGTAAGTGTGCTTCAAGGTATGCTGAAGGGAAAGTAATTCTTCTTTGAGAGTTTTTTTTTCTTAAAGAATAAAACACATAGTAGTCATTCCTTAAATATTTATTGACTTGAATTGCAGAGCTCACTTATTTGAGAAATAGTGAGCACATACTATGTGCTAGAAATTATATTTGTCATTGCGGGATGCAATCACAAAAAATTTAAGATTCTTGCCCTCGAGGAATTTTTAAAGTATAGATTTTTTTACCTATAGAAGATGGTTTATTTTACTTTAATTAAAGACAAGTTTCAGGGGTTTTTAAGTTCTTAATCACTGAATATAAGTAAGAGTACTTTATTGTTACAGGGGTCCCCCACCTCCAGGCCACGACCGGGTACCTCTGGTCAGATCAGCCAGTGGCATTAGATTAGAAATAAAATGCAAAATAAATGTAATGTGCTTGAATCATCACAAAGCCATCCCCACCCCCACTCCCAACCCCCACCACCGATCTGTGGGAAAACTGTCTTTCACGGAACTGGTCCCTGGTGCCACAAAGGTTAGAGACCACTGTGGTAGTAACCTCAAGACTCACACTCATGGATAAAGGAGGAAAATACACGTGTCTTATATATGCCCTTCCTCCTTCCCTGTGCAAGGCATGTTGTAAGATAGATTTTTAGAAATCTTTATTCTGCAGCAGAATGGAAACTAGAAATTAACCCCAGGAGAGCAGTCCCTTCTGATTTTAAGGGGAAAATGGAGGGAGGAAGACAAGAACACACACCCATAGCCCAGAGTGCCCGTGGAACTCTTATCTGCTTAGGTCCTCTGTAAACAATAAGCTGCTTGTTTCACTCTTCTTTGCTGTGGTTGTTTCTGACTAAAGAATGGGCCCCTTGAGTAGGGGGAGTTTGTTCTGCTGTGGATAAAGACAAGGCCTTAGAGCCCCCAGCCCCGCGAGAAGCACTGCCATTGGCCCAGACTCCCCAGGGCTGTCCCTCCCTGTGTCTTCCCTTAGCACTTGAGGCCATGAGCGCTCGCTGTGTGGGGGAGAGAGCTGTGTTCCCAGTGAGCTCAGGAGGCAGAGATACAAAAGAGACACTGCACTGAAAGCACTCTGAGTTCCTCCTCCCTTTTAAGGCGACTAAATAACTTTTTGCTTTATCTTAACCTGCCATTTTCCATGAGTATATGTTAATTTTGCTTTCTAAAAATTGCCTTCCCCCAAACTTACACTTTTTGGTATAAATTGCATGTGTTCCAGGTTATATAGACTTTTCTACACTGTTTACTGTGGTAGCCACTGGCTACATGTGGCTGTTTACATTTCAGATGACAAAAGTGAAATAAAAGTTAGTCCTTCACTCATACTAACCACATATTACAGGCTAAATAACCACATGGCTAATGGCTCTCGTGGTGGACAGTACATACACAGAACATTTGAAATTGCAGAAAGGTCTGCGGGACAGCGTTGTGTTAGATTATAGCATCCCCAAGTAAAAGGGTCCTTGGTGACTGTACTTCCACCCTGTCACTTCACAGGTGACTTATCCGTGTTACATAGCTGGTTAGTTAGTGACTGGACTGAATGAGAACTGAGTTCTCCTAACTCCCACCCTGGTGTTCTTTACAGACCACAAGGCACACCAATTTCTAACTGTGCCATCACCTATAATACTTGTCTTCAGTGAATTATTTTTTTCTAGAGAACATTTCAACATCAAATTGAACTCTGTCCAAAATTAGAATTTTACTAAGGAACTTAATTCCCTCTTCAAAACCAGGCCTGTCATCATAGGTAATATGGTTTCTCGCTAACCTCATAAATACCCTGTGTGTTTATTTCTACCTTGTTTGTTTGGAGAAGGATTTAAGGTCACTTTACAAAAGTATCCATGATGGGCCAAACAGAAAAGAAACCATTACCGTGAGAAAACTGTCACAACTCCGTTAGTATGATCCAAGTGTGGTAAGAATGTACATTGAAATTTGCCATTATAAAAACAGAAGTGCTCAAACTTTCAGTTCACAACCTGGCAAGAATACCCCTGTATAATCTGGCAGCACTTTTTCTGTTCAATCTGATTTTGGCTTTCCGTGGGTCTTGTCTCTACTGCAGCTGCGCAAGCTCTGCAAGGGCAAGGATTCTCTTACACCATTTCCCAGTCTTGAAAGGGTTGGCTGACTGCACAAATAGATGTTCCAAGAATCCATATTAACTAGTCTCTTTCTTATCTTTCATTTAAAATCTCCTTGGGCCTCACTTTTCTTATATGTAAGATGCAAGAACTCTCACAGTCAAAAATTACCTTTGAAAAATTTCTTAACTCTACCCATTCAAAGTCCTAGTGAAAATATATAATACAGCTGTATAAGTAATGCATATTCAAGTGTAGAAAACAGCAAGCTTGGCTAGAGAAAGACTGTAAGAACATCTATACACATGTGTTGCAGTATTTCAACTTTAAGGCAACTGAGTTCAGAAGGGAAGAGCAGAGCATGTGGGGAATGTCTTCTTGCCCGCAGTATTGACGGCCCTATTCTGTTTTCCTGTAAACATCTGTTTCTTAACCTTGGATGGTGTAAACTGTCATTTCATCATGACTGGCAATAGGTTGAGCTTATTCTCACTATGGACATTACTTAGTAATAAATAAGGGGAGATGCTGAAATTTAAGCTTCCTGCCACCAGCGCTTCATACTGCAGTCTTTTCTTCCTACTCATCCTCCTTCTTCTCCCCACTTCCTTCCCCTCCTTTCATTGATTTTTCAGCTCAAATCGGCCTCATTAAAAAGGAAAATAAAAAAACCAAAACCCACCTTCCTTGCACTCACTTCTGGGCCCAAAGTCTAGTTGGGTTCCCACCATTCCACCGGATTATGCTCCCCAAAGCAAGCCTTTACCTCCTTGCCCATAAACCCAGCGGCTGCTTACTGACTATTCGGGACTTGTTGCCAGCATTTCACCCTGTGGACCACCCTGATTCTTCAAGCTTTTTATTCCCATGACTTGACACACTGCTCTTCTGATGCCCCTCCACCTCTCTGGCTATACCTTTGCAGTCTCTCGTGGTCTTCTTTTCATCTTCCTGTTGATTATTTTAAATATTAGTGTTATTCACAGTCCATTCCCTCCTGAGACTGCTCCTTACTTCCTCAAAGTCACCATGTCCAGCACTGAACTCATTTTCTCTGTCTCCCAGCCGTAGTATTCCAGTAACCCCCAGTAGCCTGGGCACACTCTTGAACACCCCCGCTCCACCCCACCCGCCATGGCTAGTCACTGACCAAATCCCGTCCATGCTGCCTCCTCCCAGTCTCTGAAATCTATTTACTGTTCTGCGTGCACACTGCCCTTACCCTGGCTCAAACCATCACTTCTTGTCTGTAATCCTTCAATAGCCTCCTGACTGGTCTCCAGCTTTCACAAGAGTGCCCCCTTCCTTTCAATCTGTTCTTCATCCTGATCAACTTTTCTACAGTATAAATGAGATGTTTTCTCTCTCTTGTTTTCAGTCTCTGTTATTCTTGGGATAAAGTCCAAAATCCATACTGTGACCTCCAAAGCCCTGTGTCATGTACTTCTTGCACCTTTTTCAGTCTCGTCTCATTAATTATCCTTGCCACCTCTCTGGTCAAACTGAAAACCTGCTCTTAGCTCCCCCTAGGAGAGGTGGCACACGTTGGTTATCCCTCTAGAATGCTTCTGTCCTCCACCTCTCTCTAGCCATCCCTCTAGATCACCTTCGGCACCACTTCCTCTAGCAAGCCTTTGCCTGTGCCCTAGTCCACGTGAAGCGCCTTCCTGTGGGTCCCTGCCCCCTGCCATTTGTCACTCTGCATCATAATTCCCAGTGTGTTCATCCTTGTCACTCATTAGAGAGCTCCTTCAAGGAGGGACCACTTCTGTCAGTCTTTGTCACAGCCTGTGTGCCTCACACACTGCCTAGCGTGCAGTCTCTGCCCAATAAATATTCATGAGATGAATGAACTGATTTTTTAAAAATAGAATTTATACAGTTATTAGCAGTTTACAAAAATTTTGTCAATCCTTACTTCGTAGCATCATAACAGAGCTACTTCCAGTTAAGTTTAGAAATAGAATATCAGGCTATAGTGACATTTTCATTACTTCTATATTCTAGTCTAAGGCAATAGTAATTTCTTTGTAAAATACTAGCATTACTGTTACCATGATCCCCTAATACAGCATGATACTTTGAATACAGGACTGTCTTCCTGGCCAACATTAGTATTTGTGATTGTTTAACTGAAAGGTTTCTTTTTTTAAAATACTTCTGTTGTCTAGTATTTTTTTCATATATGCTATATCAACAGATTATCTTATAGACATTTAACAATGTAAAAAATAAATGTAAATAAAAAGTTACAAATGTTTAGGGTATTTTAGTGAATAGTAACAAACTATGATATTTGGCAGTATTTTTGCCTAAAATTAATCTTATTAAAAATAAAAGAATTATTAAGGTGGATCTGTTTCAGCTAGTCAGTGCTAAAGCATACACATTATGGTTCCATTAAAAGTAAGCTTTAACATTTCTCACATCAGTAGTAGATAATTCTTATAAAAATGAAAGTAGAACTTCAGTGCCCATTAGGACCCTGGTCTTCACTCCAAATACTGTTTGGTTTCATTTTTTTTTCCCAAAAAATTTAATAGATTTCGTCTCTGAGAGTTCATTTCACCCACTCTATCCAGAAAAAAAAAAAAAAAAAGTGATATGAAATGAAGAAAAGAAACTTAAAAGTTTTAAAATAAGCTTTACGTTTTAAAATGATTAATATTAGTTATTTTGAATTTTAAAGTTATTATTAAAGCTGCTGAATGTAGGATTATACAATTCCTGCTTGCCTTTATTGTGCAAAATGTGGGACATCTCTAACAAGCCACCATCTTACCTGACAGCTCTGGAGCCTCCCAGCTCAATTGCCTGGGATTTATACAAGATAAAATTACAGTGTGTGCAACAAATGACTCGTATCAGATGACACGAGAAAGAATGACCCAAGCAGAGGAGGAATCCCGCAACCGAAGCACAAAAGTTATCAAACCCGGTGGACCATATGTAGGTTGGTATAGATATATTTCTCCTTCTTGCTGATCAATTGGAATAATTCAAGATCACTATAGGTAAATATTGGTAATATTAACTTAATGAAAACACAGAAATTAGTACTGAGAATGTTTTGAAAAACATGGTCAAAAATCATTTGTCCTCTTCATACTGCTGATGGAATAGATGGAAGTTTTACTTCTTTTATAAATCCCAAATCTTCTATTGGCTATTTATTATTACTTTACAATACTGGAGATCTGGTCAAGTTACTTTATTATGTAAGATTGTGATAGTGGGACTGCTGTGTTTGTCACTGGATGATGTAATTTCAGTGGTGGACAGTATGGTTCTTATTGTGCACTTGTGTGGAGTTATTTTTTTATAGTAAATTCTATTAGTAGAACTTATGAGTTTTCTACTATAGTCAAAGGATCTTTGCACAAGGAATTTTTATTACAAAAGCATAAAATGTGTTTATAGCCAAGCATTAGTTAGTATAATGCTTCTTTGGTACCTCAATTGTGATATCATCTCAATTATGAGTCCTCATCTCTTCATTAATTAAGAGACTGCCCCACTCCCTTCATTTTTATCATTAGCTCACTCAAGTGTCCCTCAGATCAAAGGGAAGACCAGACCAGCCAGATGAGTCTTTCCTTTGCGAGCCTATTAACAGTAGTAATAGAATTACCCAGAGTGAGGATAAGCTCTACGAGGCCGTGGCTAGTTTAATAACACAAGTCACTGGATAGTAAATGATGAAAGGATATTAGTTTGAAAACATAAATGCTCACAAAAAGTCTCTTGAATAACCAAATCCCTTAATCAACATCTTCCTACAGTTTGGTATAATTCTACTTCTGTATTTGCCCATTGCTGCCCCAGTTATAATGCATTCAGCTTTGAGAAGCTCCACTAGTATCCTTAATAAGTATTTCTTTGGAACAGAGCCAGTGCTCCTGGGACTTGGTGCTTAGCTTAGATACATTTAGTTTGGTTTAACAACAATTCATGGCTTCCCCAGGTATCTGTACCCACAGGGCCCAGTTCCCTGCCCAGTAAGTTACAAGCAATGAGATTTTTCATCTTCTCTTTCCTACCTGATAAGGTAACAACTTCCAACCTCCTTTCTTTCTTCTTACAAGTAACCTAATTAACTTTAGTAAGCTAAATCTCAAATTGTTTCTAAAATGTACAAGATCTGCACTTAAATTTAAGTGCAAGCTATGAATTTACTGTCCCTATTGCTTTGAGAGTGTTTTTTAACTCTGTCCAACACTACCAATTTATAAAACATGAGGTAAACTGGTATGTTTGACAAAGGAATAGAAGACTCAAGCTATCAAAATGGTTATTTTTTCTTCCCAGTATAACCAGTTGAAAACCTCCACCTTGATTTACTCTAATGCTTGAAAATTGGCAGTGATCACTGTACTTTTCCAGGGAAAGATCCTTGGGTGTACCCTGTGTTCATGTGTTTTTGTTTGTTTTGTAGGGTCAGTACAGTTCATTCACAGCTTACACAACAGACTTTTCAACACCCAGAATCACACAGACCTAGTTGCCCTAATGGATGGGACTTTTGAAGCTTGCAGGGTTTCTTACTGGCACTACCAATAATGTATATACATTTTTTAGAGTGACCACATAGAATTTGAGGTGATCTAAACTTCTGAACCGGATTACATCTCTGCCCTGTGAAGACAGGCCACATGCGTTCCCCCGGCAGCAATCGCTGCCAGCCCATTGCTCTCAGCCTTCTCCTCGGCGCCCTGGGCTACACCACCACAGCTCAGTGTTCTCTGGCCTTCAGTCTTGTCATTAACCTCCTCAGACCTTTATTCTCTAGGTCAAATAACCCCAGCTCCTTTTAACTTTTCTTAATATGGCCCGCATCCCAACCCTTTAATTATTCTTATTGCTCTCCTCTGGACTGCCTCCAGTTCTGCACCTCAGAACTCAAAACTGCACACGCTACCCTTAAGAAAAGACTGATCAAAAAAAAAAAAAAGGACTGATCAGTTCTGTGTACAGTAGAGCAAAAGACTCCAGCTTGGCTATACTGTATTTTTTATTTTTTTTTATTCTTCTTTATTATGGCGTGTTTTCATCTTTTTCTTTTAATCCTGTCAGTACCAGGCCCTTACCATGTGTCTTTCCTTCCAGGCAGCTCAGTTTGTATCCTCCTGCTTTTTCCAGTATCTCAAAACTGACTCACTGCGCTCTTTAAAATGCTTGTCCGTCACCCTTCAGTACTAACATTACTCAGCACTTAACGAGTGCTTCTGATGCACAAGGGACTGGTTAGCACTGTACATGTAGTCAGTCATCTAAAGTTCACAATCACCCTATGAGGTGGGTAATCATTGTCTCTCCATTTCACATATGAAGCTGTTGGTATCAGCAAATAGAAAAAAACAGGAGTTTGGCCTCATTAACAAGTTGCGGTTTTTTTAATAAGACAATAGGAGGTAACTCTTTAGTTCATAATTGAATTTATCTTATGAGATGATAACAGAAGTTGACCTCTGCCAGCTTAGAAGCCCCTGTAGAACAAGGTTTCTTTTAATAGTGTCAGCCGGGTAGAAGACAAATAGAAATATCGCTGGCGTCACTGTGGGTTGCGATGGCATCGTGCCAGGCCTCTGACAGTTGAATTAGGGCACAGGCTCAGCTTCAGGGAAGGAAGGCTGAGTTCCTAGGGTTCAGCTGGCCTAGGCAACCAGGAATGTGAGCTTCTACGACTCTCCAGTGGGCTGCAGAGAAAAAAGAAAAGCCAATTTGCCTGGAAAGGAACAGGAGAAGCATTAACCTGGAAAATATGGTTATCATTTTGTCAGTAATACGTCCAGTTGTAGTCATGCCATTTATATCAGTGATGAGCACTGTTATGTTGTTATGATCCTTCCCCTTTTTTTGAAACAAAACACGTATCACCTCTAGTTTACCGGGATCTTATGTCTGCTCACTGACTCCTATCTAAATTCTGGAAATTTATTGAATCATAAATTTTTAAGTATGCTAGTTATTTAGGTATATTAAATAACCCAACCAATGTAATTTCTAAGATCCTTTTTCCAGTCTTTCCAACTTCTGCCCCCATCCTCCTTGTTTTTGATGTTAGTACCTATTTGAGTGACTTTGGACACAATCATTTAACATGGAGACCTTAATTTTCTCAGATACTAAATAAAGGGTTTTGAACTTAGGTTAGCATCTAAGGTCATTTGTCGTTCCAGCATTCTGCGACTGAGGTTTACGTATGTTTTAATAGTAAACCTTCTTTGAAGAAGTGATCCCAAATGCTAAGTAGTGGAAATGGTTTCCACTGCAGTAGACTATGTATTTAACTATGACAGCGTCACACCACTGTCAAGGTCCTGCCAGTGTTTTTATTAAAGCCTCAGGTCAGTGTTGCCAGGGTTTCTGGTTAGGTTCCACAGAAAAGAAAAACAACTGCAGAAGACAGCTGCTGCCCCTGGTCTCCTTCGGATGGTCTGCTTTCACACCTTCCTTTCAGATTGTTTACTCAGAGTCATTAAAGGGATAAGTCCTATCACCAGCACATTAAATGGAGAAGCTGGAAGTGGACTCCTTGTTAGGAAACAAAACAGTTCAGATTTAGTCCCAGATTACCCAACTCTGCCGGACCTGCTGCTGCTGTTTATATAAGGAGCCCGGGGAACTGATTAGCAGTTGGGTCTGGGAAGAGAATTAGGTTCTCCCATGGGCTTTATTAAAAGGACTTTTCTGAGGCAAATGTAAGAAAATAAAAATAAAGCCTTTCTTCTGCCCACTTTGAACCTGACATTTTCCTGCTCTATTTTATTTATTTTTTTTCTTTTTTAACTTTGGCATCTCAATTCTGTAACTGCTTACATACAATACTGGTGTTTCCTTCGTCTGTAGCCTATCTTCCCTTAAATCAAAGGACTCCTTCCTGGTTGAATTGGCACAAATTGATGGGGAGGCGGGGAGCCAGTGACTTTTGTGTAAAACCCCGTGGCCCAGTGTGGCTCCATTCTTCTTTCATCATTTGAAAGAAATGGGTTACCCTGCGACTGGCTATTTCAATGAGGTAAAGGTGAAGTGAGTGTTCTGCGGGTAGGAGATTCATGGACTGATGATAGTCTAGCATTCCATCCCAGCTGAGACTCCAAGGCAGTCGTATCCCTAACCAGATCCTAATTTCTTGCCAGACATCATACTTAGACCCCTCTTACGGTCAGAGTGGGCCTGCCTTATTTAGCTGCCCTCTGGGAAGCCATGGCAGGGAGGGTGGGGTACACTCAGGAGACCTTGGGGCCTCTCCTGAGACCGGGGACCAAGGTTGGTCAGACCTACAGAAGAGGTCAGGCAGCCTGCAACACAGTGATAGTCCTGTTTTTGGTTTTATTTTTATTTACCTTCTTTGCTGGCCTGAATTCATTCTAAATCACCAGTCATGGTAGTGTGAGTTAGCTAAAAACCATCCTCTGCCCCTCCCCCTCCCCAGAGAGTGTGGGAAAGGGATCCACAGTCAGCTTGATTTGGGGAAGTGGAAGTTAAGCAGGTTTCAAGGGGGAGGGGAGTGTGGAATTTATATCATTTCCTAAACTTTCGTGACCTTTATTCTTTCTTTCCACAAATTCCTATGAAAATTTCAAGGAATAGTGCTATTTGCTAACACTGTTGCAACTGAGAATTGGTGGGTTGGAAAGTTTGCAGTTGCCATATTAGAAATTTCAAGGTGTCTTCAAACTTGGGCAGCCTGGTAATGTGGGAAAACACAGGACAAGCCACCTTGATTCTGCTCCTCTGCCATCGGCTTGTTCTCTTGCTGTCATTTACTTTGATACTCTGCTGATCAGTTCACTTTGTGAGCCATCAAAATCTGATTGACAAAGCAGCCATAGCTTTGTTTACAGGAAGCTGGCAGCCCAACATGAATCAAGAATAGACATTGGGCATTTGTTCGTAAAACCTTTCCAATAAAAGAAGCACAAGTAGGAAACCTTGGGTATTAATCACAGAAACTTCCAAATACTAAATGAGCACTTTACTCTTTGAGATTATCCCATTGAAACTCTACTTTTCTCATCTGTGAAATGGGACCAATGCCTACCTCATCAGGTTAACTGTGAGACTATAATATATGTGTAAAGTTCATAGCACAATGCCCCACCCTCATCCCGTAATTGGTGCAAGATAAATATTAGTTCCCTGCACATCTGACACTGATCTAACTGTCTCTGAAGAAAAATACCAAAACCAGATCTAAATCCACCTCCAAAACCCTAATTGTACCTTAACTTAATAGCTTCTCTTATCCCTGGGCAGTGACCCTTTAATGTGGGTTCCTTTGTTGGTCAGTATTTTGATCTGATATTTACAATTGGTTATGTCCAGATTGTAAAGAAATGTAAGAGCCAGTGAGATCATCCTTTTTCCTTTAGGTAGGATTACATCAAATAAACAGCCCCTCTGGCCAGGCCTTGAGGACCCAGCAGGGACAGGACTGCTTTTCAGTAAAGTTCCTGCCCCACAGCGCTGCTTTCACCCGAGGTCACACAGAAGAGAGTGCTCCTGCTTCTCCATGGTTTCTAATTGCTCGGATTGTCCCCAGTGCAGTTGCTCCACATTGGCTGTCATTACTGGTTCTTCCTTCTCTTTAACCCAAGGGCACAGAGTTGGAGGCTTTTGTAATGAACTCTGAGATTTCACCTCAGAAATCATAAAGTGAGGGTCAGTCCAGGTTCATTCTCATTTCTGTTTCTTCTGCAAGGAATGGTCACCAGGTGTTGTCAGGGACCAGCCATGTCCTGATGGCTTCACCCACACGGAGAATCCACATAGCCCACAGTATTTTCTAGAAGCAGCCTCTTGCCAAATACTTGTCACTGTCAAGTTTAAGCAAACAGTGAGTTGACTGTGTGCATGGCACAGTCAACAGTTTGGACAGGCACTGGCCTGTGCAGAACTGGGGTGAGGGCGTCCCCTTACCGCTCCACTCCTCTAACTCACCTGGGCAGTCTCAGCACCACAGAGAAGGGATCTGATTTGTCTGGCCTGCTGAGACTGTGTTGTTGGTTGGTTGGTTTTGTTTGTTTTTTTGACTCAGAGTTTGTTGTGCTCTGTTGAAAAGCACAGGGTTTCTGTGAATACCCTGGTGAAGGTTGACCCCAAATTATGACTGCCTCTTTTCTTCGTGGCTTCTTAATCTGAAATTAAGCTAATGACTCAGCTCAGCTGAGAGTATGTCGTTAGTGAGACAGACATATTTTCCACATTTAGCATGTTCACTGTATTCATGTCTGTCAAAGAAACGACATACAATATGTAGGTTTAAGTTCTGTAAGTAGCACAGGTGAGCATGGAAATTATTTCCACCTAACATCAAATGCCTACAGCCTTAAAATGTCCAGTGTGTTGCTGTGTAGCTAAGTGGCCAAAATGCTTCTATAAGTTTTATTTATTCCAGTAAACGATTCTATCAGAAAATTCCAAATCTATATTTTAGGCCATTTATTCAGAATGCTTTCAGTTTGCATATCTTTCTATAAAACAAAAGCTGAAATATGAGGTCTTTATTCCTTCCAGAAATGAAAAGATGCCTAAATCAGAGTCTTGGAAATTGAGATACTCATGATGTTACTGCCCGCAAGCGTGTTAACAATGTCATTTCTGCTGGACTTTAGGGAAAAGAGTGCAAATTCGGAAAGCTCCTCAAGCTGTTTCAGATGCAGTGCCTGAAAGGAAAAGGTCAACCCCCATGAACCCCGCAAATACGATTCGCAAGACACACAGCAGCAACAGTGTCTCTCAGCGGCCGTATCGGGACAGGGTGATTCACTTGCTGGCACTGAAGGCCTATAAGAAGCCTGAGCTGCTGGCCCGACTGCAGAAAGACGGTGTCAATCAGAAAGACAAGAACTCCCTTGGAGCAGTTCTGCAGCAGGTGAGGAGAGCTGGAGAGAGTTCCGTCTGCCCACCGTCTTGTTGGGGAGTTCATTTAAGAAGGCTTGTTATTATTATTGAGTTAGAGAAATTTCAGGATCGTTTTGATCAGTGGTATATGAACATTAGCTTAAATTCATCTTGATTTAAACATTTAATGAAAAACTAACTGAAATGTGGACAGCTACACTAGGTTTTATAAGTGAGAGGCTTCTGAATGATTGAAAAAAAGTTTCAAGTCATTATCTTCATTTGGATTAAACAATAAGTTTTTGCTGTCTGCTTTTAGTACTGAATGTACTAAACTATTGCCATCTTTTTACTGCTTTATGTAGATGAAGTTATAAGTGTATTTTATTGGTCTTTGGTTGGTATAAGCTAGAATATTTTTACTTACTAAATAATCGTGAATGTCTTTCCCTGCATGCTCTTTCTGTGTGTAATACTCTGCCTTTTTCTACCATTGGATATGCTGAAATCAGTCACTTATCTTCATTAAAGGATATGAATGTGTTAAGTATTAGCTCTGATCAGTTACCATAAAATAACAAGCTTACGTATAAATGTAGGTCATTACTTTTGTTAAAGTCAACAGTTCTTCAGGCTGTAACTTCCTGTATTTTTCAGAATGACTTTGGGTCATAAATGTTGGTTAGCATTCAAATCCACTGTAAATCACATCTGCTTTCTTTTTTTCTAAAGCAGTAACATTTTCAAAGTTCTTAAATTTCATCTTTAAAAAATAAAATACACCTTCAGGTTTCCATCTATTATTCAAGGAATAACATTTTTTAAGTCTATTTTTCATCTATTTTCTCTTATATTCATGTCATGATACTAAATATCATGAAAGAGTAAAATCATAATCTTCAGTTCTGGGTTAACTAGTCCCCAAGATATCTTGAGCAATCTCAACGATCTTATTAAGTCATTTGAGTACTTTTTGAAAACACTTAATTTAAATCCATCTGTCACATAGCAATTTTAAGAGCTCAAGAGACAGGATGAAAGAATGAATGAGGATGAAGGTATAGTTATGTGCGTTCAGTTTTTTATTTAGAGAAGGGGGGAGGTTCAGGTTATAAGTCACCAAATAATTCATGGCTGAACTTTCAGAAAGGTTGTAAATTACCTCCTAGGTTAGAGGATGAGAAGGCAAAACGATGGCAGAGGCAGTTCACACAGAGGCTGCTACTGATGTGCATCAGTGGGCATGTGATCGTGTATTTGTACATAATTTTAAAATGTAGGTGCACTTACTTCCTGAGCAAGTGAGACATGAGCGCCGTTACTGCTGAGTATCTGATAGAATCTGGAGCATAGTCCAGATCTGCAGCATAGTCCTAGCTGCAGATCAGAATCCCTTAGGGAGCTTTTGTAAAAATGCCAGTTCCTAGACTTTGCCCCAGAACAACAAAATGGAGCAAATGAATGGATCCTGAGCCACTGACTGAGATGGGGAGCAAAGGAAAAGGAACGCCTGTGTGCAGGGGGGTCAGGAGTCCTGTCTACTACACGCCCTCTCTTTGGAAGATGTCTGTTAGACATACCCAAATGGAGACAGATATTCAGTAGGTAGTTACATGTAAGGGTCTGGGGCCAGAGGGCAACTGAAGCTGGAATTATAAATTAGGAGCTAGCAGATTGTAAATTGTAAAATCATTGTATTTATTCCACTTTGAGAAATCTGGTTGTATCTCATTTTAATTTATTTTTAAATTTTAAGAGAAGCCTATTATTTTCTACTGTATATCAACATTGTTAGTATTCAGCTGAGCTGGGAGAAAAGCATAAAATATCTATTATAATTTATAGTACTTTTAAAAGACATGGAAAGAAGTAAAGTTATTAAAAAAGACCATTCCAGTAGGAAAATAAAAGAATACCTCTCTGCCAGCCTTGGAAATGACTCTTGGTTCAGCCCCTGAATCCATACATTTATGTTGTTAATGGAGCCTGGGCCTGGACACACAAGGAATTGTAATTAGAGGATAAGAAAAGATTACACTTGCAAATAAACTGGCTGACTAATAACAGTAATTTGGGGGTTGTTTTGGTTTCTGTTTCCATTTATTGGTTTGGGGGAATTTCAAGGATTTTGAAAAAGTGGTTCTTCAGGAGTACTGGCAGCTATAAGGAGCAAGCTTAGCAAGCCAAGAAGATGACACACAAGATCATCAGAACTGGTTCAGGATGGGGAACGCATGTACACCTGCGGAGGATACATGTTGATGTATGGCAAAACCAATACAATATTGTAAAGTAATTAGCCTCCAATTAAAATAAATAAATTTAAATTTTAAAGAAAGATCAACAGAACTGATACTATTTATGAAGATAATTTCTGTTGATTACTGAAGGGAAAGTTTTGTAAACCAGCATAGAAATCACTGCTTGATTTCTACTTAACACAAGTGGTCAAGGACTTGTATGGTGACTCAAAAGTAATGGAGTTAATGTTGTGTAGTTGCTAAGTCCTGAGTCTTTTGCAACCCCACAGACTAGCCTGCCAGGCTCCTCTGACTATGGGATTTCCAGGCAAGAATTCTGGAGTGGGTTGCCATTTCCTTCTCCAGGGAATTTTTCCAACCTAAGGATAGAATGGCATCTCCTGCATTGGCAGGTGGATTCTTTACCACTGAGCCACCTGGAAAGCCCCAATGGAGTTATAGCCAGAAATAAATAATGAAGTTGTTAAGAAAACTGTCTTAGATTCCTCTGACTAGGAAAAAAAATTATTAAAAAAAAACCTTCCTCCACTTTTTGCATAATGGTATAATTACTATTTAACATACAGTAGCCATCCAGGAAAAAATAATTTTTAAATATGCATATAAAGTTTTATTTAATTCCCCAAGTGAAGTCAAACAGTATTTATTGAGATCTGGCATATGCAAAGCTAGCAGTCCCTTTGGAGCCATTTGGTATAGTTACTTTCAGTATAAATCCAAAAGATTGCCTGTTTTAGGCTAAGAAATCGCAAAAATATCTAATGTTCTGTTTTCACACCATGTTCCAGGTAGCCAATCTGAATCCTAAGGACCTCTCATACACCTTAAAGGATTATGTTTTTAAAGAGCTTCAAAGAGACTGGCCTGGATACAATGAAATAGACAGACGGTCATTAGAGTCAGTACTCTCAAGGTAAGTTCTTTTTCTTTTCCCCTGCCTTTAAAAATGATGCAAATAAGTAATTATTTTAGTCATTGTTAGTTTAGGGTTGAGATGGAAAAAAAAAAAAGGCAAGGGTAGGCTTTCTATCATGAACATTTGAAAACTGTCTCCCTAACTGGGACATGTGTGTGCTTTACAGAAAATTAAACCCATCTCAGAATGCTGCCAGCACCAGCCGTTCAGAATCTCCTGTATGTTCTAGTAGAGACCCTGCATCTTCTCCTCAGGTATTGCATAAACTTGTATAATCATAGCCCTGAAATGGACTTTAGGTACCATTTTTTTCAGGTTGTCTGATTTACACGTAAGAGAAATGAGACCCAGAAAAAGCTATATAGCTTCCCTACCCAAAGTCACATAGCAAGTTGTGACTAGCTCAGACAGAGCTCACTCTAGAATTCAGATCCCAGCTCCCAACCCAGAATTCTTTGCCACTACATAGCACTGTTTGTCATTAAAGGTACTTAATGTCTACCCTGCTATGCGGTTCTTTAAGTTTTCATTTTGTTGAGATTGTCTACTTTTCCATTTAATCACTAACTAAAAGACTATTTATTCAGCCCAATATCAAGTCTTAGATTATAGAGAAAATTGAATATATAAGCAAATAAAAAGTTCTGCCGTTTCCATATATGTTTTTTCAAAGCACTTTTTGACTAGATCCCAGTCAGACTATTCCAGTTAGACTCCATTCCAGCTTAGAGTTTCCCCCAAAAGATTCAGCTGGAAGAAGATGTGGAGATACTGAGCAGCATAAGAGTTCAAGCCCACCTGCTTCTCAGACCGCCTCAAATGCTCTCGGGTCTCTGGGACTAGCGGTGAGACCGACCTGTCTCCCCCAGTGCTGTAAACCGAGGGCTCCTGTCCCTGAGCCCCCCTCCTGAGGCTTAGGGAGATGGGACAGAAGTGGGGATCAACTCACTGACTTCCCTTTTTATTTTAAATACTGTTATTGTTGTTCCTGGATTAGGATGATATTAGCATGATTTTTTTTTTTACTTTTTTGAAACAGAAATTCCATATTATTTTTATGGACCAGTTGTTAAGACTTATCTTCTAATCCAGTGAAGAGATATATTTAAGGGGGGCCAGGGAGGAAGTGGATAGTATTTCATCAACGATGGAGATTTTATAGAGAAACTATTTTGAAGGTGCTGGTTGTTCCCATCTTAAGACAGGGGAAATAATAAGTAACAGCCAAAATACTTGTAACTGCAGCATCTTAGCACATTCATAGAGATCAAATAAGTGTAGGCTTGTTGCCCTGTTCCTACCCCTGTTGATTCTAACAACCAATAATGGTTGGTTCTCACTGAATATAAGTAGGTCAGCCATGGCCAGCAGAAGGAGGAGGCCACCTCTATTTAATACACTTCCTGAGTGATATAATCCACATAAATTGGTCTAGTCTCTCAAGTGGAGAAGGAAATGGCAACCCACTCCAGTACTCTTGCCTGGAAAATCCCATGGATGGAGGAGCCTGGTAGGCTACAGTCCATGGGGTTGAAAAGAGTCAGCATGACTGAGCGACTTCACTTTCACTTTTCATTCTCATGCATTAGAGAAGGAAGTGGCAACCCACTCCAGTGTTCTTGCCTGGAGAATCCCAGGGACAGAGGAGCCTGGTGGGCTGCCGTCTATGGGGTCTCACAGGGTTGGACACGACTGAAGCGACTTAGCAGCAGCAGCAACAGCAGTCTCAAGAAACTGAGGGTGGGGTTGCATGATCAGAAAGTATAATCTGATATATTTCTTCAAGGAACATGTTAGGGGGCCTTCCCTGGTGTTCCGATGGCTAAGTCTCCATGCTCCCAATGCAGGGAGTCCAGGTTTGATCCCTGGTCAGGCAACTAGATCCCACATACCCTAACTAAGACCCAGTGCAGTCAAAAAAATTAATTAAAAAAAAAAAAGCCATATTTTCCAGATTCTGGTTTTTTTACACTAGACATGAAAACTTATTGTAGGTTGTGGCCTAAGCTCAGAGAATAGTTAACACGATACTGGTGGTGAATTTAAATTGGTTATAAATTTAAGTATGAATAAAATTACTCAGTTCATATGGTAACAAGTGACACATGTATTACATTTTAGTGCAAACTGGTTCATTTGGTTTTTTTTCTTCTCTGTTCCCCCTCACCACCACCCCTAGAAACGGCTTTTGGATTCAGATTTCATTGATCCTTTAATGAATAAAAAGGCTCGAATATCTCACCTGACAAATAGAGTGCCGCCAACATTGAATGGCCATTTGAATCCCACCAGTGAAAAGTCCGCTGCAGGCCTCCCGCCGCCCCCTGCAGCGGCTGCCATCCCCACGCCTCCACCGCTGCCTTCAACCCACCTGCCTGTCTCCAACCCGCCTCAGACTGTAAATTCTAACTCCAATTCCCCTAGCACTCCAGAAGGCCGGGGGACTCAAGACCTACCTGTTGACAGTTTTAGTCAAGATGGTAGTATCTATGAGGACCAGCAAGACAAATATACCTCTAGGACTTCTCTGGAAACCTTACCCCCTGGTTCAGTTCTACTAAAGTGTCCAAAGCCTATGGAAGAAAACCATTCGTCTCACAAAAAGTCCAAGAAGAAGTCTAAAAAACACAAGGAAAAGGACCAAATAAAAAAGCAAGACGTTGAGATGATTGAGGAAAAGGAAGAGGACCTTAAAAGAGAAGAGGAAATTGCCAAGCTGAACGACTCCAATCCGGATTCCAATGAAGGTATTTTGCATTTGTAAAAACCCAACTCTGTGGGTTAAATGAACAGGAAGAGGGGACTGTGCTGAGTGTGAGAGTGTGCTGTTTAGAATTAGTAAGGCTTTTTTTTTATCAAATGACCTGCTGTTTAGTTATTAATTTTAGTATTGTCCTTTGGAGCAAGATTCTTTCTCTTCCATTTTACAGTAGTCACTTTCTGTCTCTTCTTAGCCAACTCTTAAACCGTGGTTTTCTGTGTTAATAAGATGGTGACATCTGAAAATGACCTTGGTCCTCCAGGGACCCCCTTTGAGAAGGTGGACTTTGTTGCTCTTCTCCAGAGCTGTCACAGTATTGTGCAACCTCAGCGTGACCTATTATATGCCATTCTTGCACTGATTTAACCAGACACACAATTAGCAACAAAAATATTCATTTCCTTCTTTGCCAAAGAAACAGGGTCAACCCTGCTTTAATTAATAATAGCACAGGGGAAATGTCAAATTCTTTATAAAACAGGCGAGGTAAAATTACATGTGGAGATCCGTAGCATCATCTTCATTCAGAGGGAAAGCAATTTGTCTTGTACAAGGCTATTGGTGACTAGCTTGATAGATTTGGGTTCCCCCCCCGCCCCCAATTTTCAGAACATTGTTTGAGTAAACTAACATCAGTTGTTATTAATATATTTAACCATTTCTGGAAGCTTTAAAAGTCAAATATCTAGAGACCCAAAGAAGCCTCAAATCATGCTTTACCTCTGAAGAACAGTTAGTAGAAACACTGCTTACCTAACGTGTAGCGATCTTTAAAACCTAATGACACAATTAGATTCCTCTTACTCCATATATTTAAAACGTAATAGAGAAGATCCATGCTCATCATTTAGGACTGCTACCAGTTTTAAACCGAGCATAACTAAGGTAAAATTCCCCAGAAAAATACAACTTTAGAAAATGTACTTTAAGACTTTAAGGAGTTTTATCTTTATGTGATTCACCCATAATACTGAAAGCCTGTGGTACTTAGATTTAACTGACCATTTTAACCATAGAAGAGAAGCTTGGATTATGGGGATAGTATGATTCAGTGCCTTTACTGACGTGGATTGAGTATATTGCTCATCAAAGCATAGCTATTGAAATATTTAGATCAGCGTGGTAGTGTATAGTAGCCCAAGAGTCAGCTGTAAGCTTTTTCCCTCAAACACTATCATACTTGAAGTTGCCAGATCAAGAAAAGAAAAGAGAATAATGAAACTTTGTGCTCAGTGAGCCAGATTCCTGAGCACAGATTCCACTCCACAGTGAGCCAGATTCCACTCCACACTTCCCACCATCAGAAGGTAATCCTGAGTCAGAGGCATCTGCTGGGAGGACTGGATCCCAGAACGTTGAACCCTACAGCAGAGGTTGACTATTTTCCCACTTGGAAGTCAAGAGAAGCAGACCTGGTCTCTAAATCCTTCACTAAGGATGGACCAGCCAGTCAAGATTATCATAAACTGAGGACTGATTCAGACCCACATGTTCTGCATCCATTGGAATTTATCTGATGTCTGTGGCAAAGGAGAAGCCAGGTGACAAGCACTCAATGCCTTTTCCTTTAAGACTCAGGCTGTTGTAAAAACAAGCTTTTACCTAAGCCTGAATCAGATAGGCACTCACAGAAGTCCACAAAGTCTGCATAATTTGTTTAGTGTGCTTTGTCCTTTAAAATATTAAACCAAGAAATTATTAAATACTCACTCTTGTTTTATATTGAACATGTATGTTTTGCCAGCAGGCAGGGCTTGGGTTTGAGTTACTAGTTTAATTCTACTTTGAATGATAAAAAAATTACCCTAATAAAAAATCTAAACATACCCTCTGGAAATGGTACACTCAAACAAATGGAATACTGAGGGATTCACAGCATAGTTCTGAGTGACTGGCACTTGATTTATCTATTTATTTTGGCCTCGTAAGAAAAAAGCTATGTAGTACTATGAGGGTTAGAGATTACAGGAGTGTAAATTGTTTACTAATAACATTTTAAATTACTTTAAATTGATGGGAAGACTTCCTGCCCAATTGCACTGTCTGCATACAAAAAGAATAGCAGCAAAAATACAGTGATTGAAGCAGTCTGCTACCTGACTTCATTATCTCATCTGCCTTGTTTGAATCCTACGAAAAGTAGATGTTGATATAAAATTTGTATCTCCCATTGTTTGGCTGCATCTGCCACCACAGTCTTTGAATTGCTGGGCAGATGCCACAACTGTTGTTGAAAGAATAGAAGATTGACCTTGGGTTAAGATGGAATTCCTTTATTGTGCAGACACTGCAGTAGCCAGGCTGCTTTCAATGCCTGGCGTCGGTTCTGCTGGAGCTGGTCACAGGGCCTCTATTGTTCGTGCTCAATTGTATTCCTTGCTCACTGTTGCTTATTGAGATGGAAGAATAGAATTTGAGGAAAAGTGTTCCAGATGTTTCTGATCTATTTTAGAATTATAGGCATTTTGTAACCATACTGTTTGGTGAACGCTTGAAAAAAAAAATTGTTTTTTTTTCTTTGCAGGAGTTAAAGAGGATTGCACTGCCTCCACGGAGCCTTCTTCAACAATTGAACTCCCAGATTATTTGATGTAAGTTCAGATGTCTGCCAATGGGGGAGAACTGTTCAATTTTAGAAAGTTTGCAAACTCTTTTCCCATAATTTGCAAATCAGAACAGTAAGACGTTCCAGAAATAGAGTCCTGGAGCCACCCCTGCAATTGAAAGGCTCCCATTAAGCCTGCTCGTCCCCAGTCCACTCTTGTCAGCTTCAACAGGTTGTGCCTGCCCCTGCCCTGAGCTCTGCTTGGTGGCCTTTAAGTATAGAGAAGCCTGTCCTTTGTTCTGAGGCCAGGCCAAGCGTTTGATTATGGAAGATTTCAGGGATCTTACTCTTCAAAGCTGACAGTCTATCAGTGCATAGCCATTCATTTTGGCCCCCCGCCCCCCGAAAGGGACAGTTTATTACTGATAAAGTGCTTAAACCTCTGCAGTTAATACAAACTAGAGATAGATGGCTTTTAATTTAAATAAAGCTTGTGCCATAAAATTAAGAGGAGAGAACAGTAAAATTTGCTCATTTCGCTCTAATACTAATTATAATGTTTTTCTTGTTGTGACAACAAGTTGCTAAATGCTAAGCTGGGGACTTTCTTATAACTGGTCATCACAGAAATTATAACTTGGACACATAATTCTAGCTTTTTCTTTTTTACACACTCAAAGGCTTTTGTAAGAAGAAAATAATTAAGTTGCAAGAGTCTGGAAAAATGGAGAGTGAAAGAACACACAGATTTACTCACCAGTAGCTTAGAAAATTAACAGATAGCTTACATGTAGACTAGAAAATGGAACCTGGGCTGTATGAACACTTTCTTTATCAGTAGCATCTCATGGTGTGCAGAGTTAAATTACGCGGTTTAGTGCTCCATGTCTCATGAAACGTTCATTTCCAGAGTAGAAAACATTTTACACTAAAAATGTGTTACTTTGCTTAACAGCAGTGGTGAAAGCTATACTTATTTGGGGATGATGCAGCATGGAATGATAAGCTGGTTATCATCTCTTAACTAAAAGGAATCCAGGAAACCATGCCTGTCTCTTATACACATCTAATAACTTGGACACATAATTCTAGCTTTTTCTTTTTTACACACTCAAAGGCTTTTGTAAGAAGAAAATAATTAAGTTGCAAGAGTCTGGAAAAATGGAGAGTGAAAGAACACACAGATTTACTCACCAGTAGCTTAGAAAATTAACAGATAGCTTACATGTAGACTAGAAAATGGAACCTGGGCTGTATGAACACTTTCTTTATCAGTAGCATCTCATGGTGTGCAGAGTTAAATTACGCGGTTTAGTGCTCCATGTCTCATGAAACGTTCATTTCCAGAGTAGAAAACATTTTACACTAAAAATGTGTTACTTTGCTTAACAGCAGTGGTGAAAGCTATACTTATTTGGGGATGATGCAGCATGGAATGATAAGCTGGTTATCATCTCTTAACTAAAAGGAATCCAGGAAACCATGCTGAATACTCTCTCATCTTAAAAGTCTGTGTTTGGGGCTGGGGAGTGGGGTTGGGGGGTGGGTTGGAAAAGCTGCTGCCACTGAATTGGCCCAGTCAGGGATGGATGGGGGACAGTGCCTGGGTCCACTGATGTGGGGGGTCACCTCTCCAAATGCGTTCCCTTTCAAGTCTTGTGAAAGGTGGCCCCCTCAAATAACAGCTGCAATACTGTGCTCTCATTCTCTTTCGACAGATTTTGAATTCCTCTTATACAATAGTAATACTGCTGTATATTTGTTACATAGGACAAAACCATGTGGGGAGACTCAAAAGTAATTCTAACCTTTCCCTCATGTATTCAGAGTGTTGCTGTGTTTTGTCAACTTAAGCAATTAATTCTGTACTTAATAAGTTGTTTTTAATTTACTGATCTACAGATGGTTCCTACAGATATCTGCCTCAGTGCATTTCTGTATGTTTGTCATTTTCTAGCTCCTTTAAAAATCATGAAAATATATAACTTCCATGATTGTTTAATTTACTTAAGCAGTTTATTTTAACCAAAGCTATCTTATATAAATATTGCAGATTTTCTTAAAATGGTGATAAAGCATGAAATTTCAGAAAAATCACTAAAAATGTAGAACTTAAACCTGTTTCTTAAGAAAACCAAAAGAACATCCTATAAAACCTTTAATGACCAGCCTCTGAATAATTCATACTGATCCACAACAGTCCTAATTTTTTTATAATATGAACACTTCTTAATAAGATTGTGGTTGTGACTTATCCAAAATATTTAACATTTTATTCTATCACTACATTAAGAGCCAACTGCAGAACCGTAACAATTTTTATTGAAAATATTGAAATACTTTTCATTAAAATGTCAGTATAACCACATAATCTTCTATAATAGCAACACAACTGCTGGCCACTTTGGCACTTTTTTCCCTGAGGGAGTAATTAAATTAAATAAGGAGGGTGTGGCCTCGGGTATGATTTTGAAGAAAGTGGGATAAATGTTTTATATAACAAATGGAACCTGAGTTTCAGCTAAGCTGTTTTGCTTATGAATACTTATCCCCAGGAACCTTTCTAGAGAGGATGGCTTCCCTGCTTGGCTGGTGAGGTTCCTTTTATAGCAAGTACACTAGCAAGGCGGCTTTAAATCAGCATACTACCACTGTCTAAATTACACTTAGAAAATTAAACCTCCACACGGTCTAACTCAGCATGAATAAAAATATTAATGAGGACATTAAGGTTGCTCACTGCATCACTTTTCTCACATTTGCAAATAGACATCTGTGCTATTTCACATTTTAAACAAAACTGGTAAGATTGTCTAAAACCATTCTTGAGAGGACTGAACTCCCAAAATCTTCTTCAATAAAGAATAGATGTGTACCTCCAGGGCACCCTGAAGCTTCTGCTTGAAATTGCTTCAAAATCTCAGTTTTTAATCTCAGAAAATCAAGGGAATTTTGCATCCCATGACAGGAGCACAGACTGCAAAGACCCAGATCCACAAATGATGTAAACTTTAATATTACTGATTTACTTACCACCACTGAACAGACTGACACTGGGAAGATGACCTTCATTCTCTAGGTCCCTAGAGATACTCACACCCTGAAGTAAAATATTTGTAGCCTTTCTATTAAGAAAATAAACTGATAGTATAAACTGGCTTTCTGTTATACATAGTATGGCAGTAAATGTTTGAAAAGAACTAGAGAATTATTCCTTTTTTCCCCCTTTTTATTTTTCCTACTCTCTTATTATTTTTTTTAATGGTAAAACAATCCCCCTTTTGTATTTTATGTGAGAGGCGCAGAGGGAACGGCCCCAGGCACCTTGCTGGCAGCAGGTGTGAAAGGCCAAAGGCAGAGACTCCCTCTCATAAGGCAGCCGGTCTGGAGAGAGCTCTGCCTTCAGCCCTTGGGGACTGTGACATTCCCCTGGCCTCACGGTCCCTCACCAGCTCTGCTCTCTCCACGTGACTCGTAATAGGCAGGGGGCCTCTGCGCTAGCGTGGTAGTCAGTTATTTCGAGTACAGAAAGCTTTGGGAAGCTCCCTCTGTGTGAGTGCTGTCTTCTAGTTGCACTGTAATTCCATTGCCACCGTGGTTTTTTTGTTGTTTTTTTTTTTTCCCCACATTTATTTTCCTTCACCGAGGTTTTTAAACTCTGCTCTGGGATAATTTCACCTGGAAGGTCTTTGAAGGAGTGGCAGGCTGCAAGCAGTGGTAGAGTGGGACTCAACCTAGGAGACAGCGCACAGATGTGGTTTCCAAATATTTGGCTTCAATATTGTGCGTCGTGTTTGTTCAAAGCTCCTCTCCATTTACCTTTTGTCTTATTAGAAAATATATTGCCATCGTCTCCTATGAGCAACGCCAGAATTACAAGGACGACTTCAATGCTGAGTATGATGAATATAGAGCCTTGCATGCCAGGATGGAGACTGTGGCTAGAAGATTTATCAAATTGGATGCACAGCGAAAACGCCTTTCTCCAGGCTCAAAAGAGTATCAGGTAAACACATGCATTCCGCAGTGGACTGCCTTCATATTTTGCCTTCTTCCTTTCTCTGCCCTGCCCATCCCCAGACGTCCTGCTAGCCTTCAGAGCAGGTCCTTTCACAGACCAGCCTCTCTGCAGCTTTTGGCCTTGACTTAGAATTAGCTAGGAAAATAAATATTTGAAATAGTTCTTAAAAATAAGTAACACAATGAGCCTCTATTTCCTCCAATGTAAAAAAAATCACTATTTTTACATAATATATATAAAATGTATAATATATAATTATATACCACCTGTGACATAACATGTTCTGAGAAAAATACAGATGACTAAATAGGAAAAAACGAAAAGCTGGATTTGGGATTCATCAAAATTTTTGACTGCGTTACCTACTCAACTCAGACTATAGTTCTTATCAGTTCAGTTCAGTTCAGTCACTCAGTCGTGTCCGACTCTTTGCCACCCCATGAATTGCAGCACTCCGGGCCTCCCTGTCCATCACCGTCTCCCGGAGTTCACTCAAACTCATATCCATCAAGTCAGTGATGCCATCCAGCTATCTCATCCTCGGTCGTCCCCTTCTCCTCCTGCCCCCAATCACTTCCAGCATCAGAGTCTTTTCCAATGAGTCAACTCTTCGCATGAGGTGGCCAAAGTACTGGAGTTTCAACTTTAGTATCATTCCTTCCAGAGAACACCCAGGGCTGATCTCCTTTAGAACGGACTGGTTGGATCTCCTTGCAGTCCAAGGGACTCTCAGGAGTCTTCTCCAACATCACAGTTCAAAAGCATCAATTCTTTGGCCCTCAGCTTATCTGATGCTATTTCCAAAATTACCATTTTGAGTAAATTTATTTATTTTAAACCTCAGTCTGGCATAGAATATTAAAGGGATCCTAAGACCACTCAGGTTTGGGGTTTAAGTGAAGAAAAGCTGGGTGCTTCCAGCTAGTCCAGCTACTGACATTTGTTAGCAGGTATTAATCTGTCCTTACTTGCCTACCTTAAGTGGTAATATTACTACTGCTAACACGGAGCAGGAGAAGCCTGACCTGTCTCCACGGTGTTCTTAGAGCCCTCAGCCAAAGGACTGGTATAAATGGGAGTTCCCCTCCTTGTGTAGGACAGATAAGTTTGTCGCACTTCACAGCCACAAATGGTGTCTCCATCATAGTCCACTGTTGTTCCAGCAGGAACCTACACAAGAAAAACCATCTATGCCCTGAAAGTGAAAGTCACTCAGTTGTGTCCAACTCTTTGCAACCCCGTGGACTCTTGAGTTCATGGAAATTCTCCAGGACAGAATACTGGAGTGGGTATCCTTTCCCTTCTCCAGGGGATATTCCCCAACCCAGGGATCAAACCCAGGTTTCCCGCATTGCAGGCAGATTCTTTACCAGCTGACCCATCAAGGAAGCCCTGGAGATTGACTGTGTCTTCCAGCCGTGGGCCTTCATCTTCTAAACAAGCTCCCTAAAGTTATAGAAGACTTAGCCAGAGGAGTGGATGGTTGGGAGTGCAAGAAGTTAGTGATACAGTGGTTAGGTGTTTGGGTTTTTTTTTTTTTTCTTCTATATAGTTATTTATTAGGGTACCACAATTATATTTAAACTAAAATGTAATTCTAAGAATTGCTTAGTGGTTAGGAACAAGCTCCAAAGCCAGGCGGCCTGCATTTGGTTCCTACCTCAGCTCTATTTGTGTGACCTTGGGAAGGTTACTTGCTTGCCTGAAAATACTCAAAATCCCATCCATAGAGTGAGATGATTAGAGCTGTGCAGAACAAATGTAAGCATTTGGAAACTGCTTAGATGCATAGTATATCAGGTCATATGGTACATAAAGGTTAGCTCTTCCCTTGCAACTCAATTCTCCTCCCTAGAGGAAATCAGTATTACCAGTTCCCAGTGTATTCTTTCAGAAGGCTATGTGATTATAAGATATACACAAGTAAATTCACAAATATATTTAATTGAACCTAAGATGTCATCATCAATAAGATACACCGTTGTCTTATGTTAAGATACTTTATTACATTATCTGATTTCATTAAAAATTCTCAGAACATAATATTTTGTTTCTCCCTTATAAACAAATGATACCAAACTATATAAAACTGTTTGTCCTTTGCTTTTTTCACTGAACAACATATATCTTAGAGAACCTTTTTATGTAAGCACATGCAGCACTCCCCTCATCTGTAATGGCCTCTTCGGATTCCTTCGTATGGACTAGTGGATGTTTAGACCGTGTTTAGTTTCTTCTGCTTTACACACAGTGCTGCAGCAAGTAGCCCTGAACACGTGTCATTTCATTCAGGTCCAAGTAATCTGAAAGAAGTATAAATGCTCAGTCCGTTTTGCATTTGCAATTTTAATGGCAATTGCTAAACTGCCTTCCTTTAAGAGTACACCAAATTACATTCCATCATTAATATTTCCCACACCCTTGCCAATTGTGAGTTATCTGTTTATACCACAAAGAAAAAAAGTTCTCTTCTGATTTCTAATTATTACTTTTCTAGAATGTTCATGAAGAAGTCTTACAAGAATATCAGAAGATAAAGCAGGTAGGTATCATCACTATTAGTTTTCTGACCTCATTGAGAAAGTATTACCAATTCCATAGTCTTACTCCTGTTTTGTTTTTTCATCCACAGTCTAGTCCCAATTACCACGAAGAAAAATACCGATGCGAGTATCTTCATAACAAGCTAGCTCACATCAAAAGACTGATAGGTGAATTTGACCAACAGCAAGCAGAGTCATGGCACTAGAGCTCTGCTTGGACCAGAAGATGTGAATAAACTTAAGCTTATTTATTTAAAATTCCAAATGAGTTGCTCTCAAAATTCTAAAAAATGAAACTTTGCCTGTTGAAAGTTTCTGTATTAGTAAACTTGAGTTACCTTTTTTTTTCCTTGTTTTCCCATTTTACTTTGCTTTCTTGCATTTTTGAAGCTGCTTTTTCTGGTCCTTTTTCGCCTTTAAGACTTGTGTTTGTCAATAGAAATAATTTTTTTTTAGATATTGGGGATCCAGTGTCTGTACTTCAAATCAACTTTTTTCCTTAAAAACCGTGTCTGTCATTAGAAATGATTTCTTTTTTTTTAGATATTGAGGATCCAGTGTCCATACTTCAAAGTTACGTATGTTTAAAAAAAAAAAAAAAGCAGTAACATGCAAGGTGAAATGCTTTTGGATAAACATAAGCCTATTTTCTGACCTTTCTTAATGCGAACTCTTTGCCTTAAATGGTAGAACATTTAGAAATTTGCACAAAATACAAAAAAAAAAGTTAAAACATTGTTTTGGAGGGTTAAGAAATAGAAAGGTGTGTGAGTACGTGTATAACTATATACACACGTGTATATATAGGCTGACTTGATCTAGAACAGTGATCGCCCAGCAAGTTAACCCCCCATTGCAATGGTTGCCTTAAGGTGTTTGCTAGTTGTGTACCTAGTGTGGTTACTCATTAGCTACACTGCTTCCCATTTGATTAGGGCGGTGGGAAGTACACTGTGGCCTACCAGCGTCTGAACGCGTGTGCGCGACCTGTGTGTGTGCAGAGGTGGTGTGGATGTGAGCGTGCATGGAGGAAAAAAGCTGCTACTCTCAGTCGGCCAAACGCTCAGGTGAAACAACTGACGAGTGTTACTGTAGGTGTTTGTTTTTTTTTTTTTTTTCCTGTCAAATTGCTACTTCTATCATGGAAGACAAAAAGCATTTCCATTTCAACAGTTTGTCAGCTTTATTAATGTTGGGCAAAATTGATATGTTATGAAAATGAAACAGATCTATAGTTTTGGGGCAAAATTATAACATGAAATGTGTAGGTAACCTATTTATATACTGCTATAAAGTATTTTTTGAAGAGAGATATGCAAAGAAGCTATTACCTACATGAAATGTATATTTAAAGAATTTTTTTTTTTATCCTGGGTGCCAGGAATATAAAACAGAGCGGATATATTTAACCATAACATACTGTGATTCATCAAACAGCACAAACTTTCATTTCACGGAGTTTATCTGTTGACGTTGATTTAAACTATCATTTGTTTTATCATGTGGGAACATAAGTTATGTGGTCAAAAATATAAGGATTTTGAACTAATGTTGATACAAGTTGTGTTGTCTTATCGTATTGTTTTTCAAAGTGCTGCCAGTTTAAAAGGGAAGCATTATGTTTACAAATATGTTTTGAAATGTTTGCCAAAATTTTGGTGGTATCTTTAATAAAGATGTTTGTCTCCAGCATCCAAAAAAATATATAACTTCGTTGTGTATCATTGTAAACCAGAAAATGCTGGTATCCACAAAAACCTGAGGAAGCATGTAGATGGAATTTTGTCTTTGGAGTTCCAAAACATTAACAGGAAAGAGTAAATAGTATGGTAAAAGTACATTATACAAAGACTACAACAAGGCCCTGTGCACTGTAACTCTAATACATTACTGCAGAAATTTGATTTCTACATAACATGGACCTCCTAGGGAATTTGATTTTTTTTTTTTTTTTAAAACATTGAGATCCCTGGTGCTCTTCCTTTTACCTCAGAATTGGTACAATCATTGTGTTCATTGATATCAAACTTTCAGTTGGAAAAAAAAAAAATAGGAAAAGAAACTTAACTGGGGATATACTTGGTCCTCACATCATTATGGTGGAGTCTCCTGAGGGATTCTTCCATAGGTAATGACCTCATAGAGGGCATTTCTTAGACATCGTGGCCTTTTAATCAAAGACCGTGTGCTGCTACTTGCTGTGAGTGGTGTTTCTCAAAAGCAAGGTGCTCGGGCCACTTGCATCCCCAGATTAGAATCTCTGGAGATGGGACCCACATAGCCACATTTTCATAAGTATCCTCCAGGTGACTTCTGCAAGCTAGAGTGTGAGAACCTTTGGCTTGGAAGCGACTCTAAACATTTAGGTCTCTAAATCTCAAGGTCTTGAACTGAAATTCAGCTGGTTGTTTTTTTTTTTTTTTTTTTTTAAGCTCATCTCTCAGCAGGTGCAAATCACTTTTCCTCTTAACATCATATGAGGCACCCTCAATTGTTTCACTGCCAGCTCTTACTTTAAAACTTGTTTACAAATAAGGCAAGCCTTCCAACTGGTTAATTGTTGTCCCTTGGAGCTCCTGTCCACTTCCATCAGCACGTCTTCTGGTTTACAAATTGGGTAACAATGGACGCTGGAGATGCTTTCTGAAAATCCAGGATTGCATGCCCACAGACTTGACCACCTACCTATAAAAGCCTTAATTTAGATGTTTGTTTTGTACATTGGGCAGATCCTTGCAAAACGTGTATCTGTCTGTCTTGCAAATTTGAGAGTTGTAAATCTCTGAATCTGCTGTTATCTGAGACTGCATCTCTTTTAAAGATAGGCATAGGCCTATTAAAATATTTATATTTATAACCATCTTTCATCTCCTACTGCAAGATTTTTAGATTCTCTCAAATAACTGCTGCAGGAATGGGTGGCCACGTAGTTACTCTGGTAGAATTTATTTAGGTTTTGTTTCGGTGCAATTTTGTTTTGTTTTTTGAGAGAAATAGGTAAGTGTAAAATAGCGTTGTCAAGATGAGACAATGAGTTATTATTTGTTCATCACATTTCACCTAAAATAATTTGAAGCACTCTTGAAGATTTTTATCAACACCCATAAATTAACTCCAGAATGATGAGCAGCTGATTTAATACAAACCAAAAATGGTATCAACTAGATGTGTTTTTTTTTTGTTTTATGTGAGGATTTCACTTCCTGCCTTGTTGGTTATGTATTTCCCTTAGAATACTTGAGAGGGGTTAATACTCTGAGATGAATGTTCAGAACTTGCTCTCACAGAAGTAATTGGTGTCGTCAGTTGATATCATTGCTGCAGGCATTGATTGTAAAAATCCAGTATTAACCTTCCTTCAGCTCTGACTGATCTTTTAACCTTTATAGGAGTTTTCTTTCCCTTTAAAATATTTCACTTTATTCTCTCAAACAAATGCATACTTTCACGTTTGAAGCAAGGTGTTGAAATGAGGTTTAGACACAAACGGTCCGTCAGTTCCGACCCTCTGGTCGGTTGCCTTGCCCCTTCCTCTAGTGCGTTCTTTGCTTCTGGAACTTGACTGAAACTCTCCAGCCAGTTTCCTTGTCTTGCTGGCCCCTGAGTATTGAGTCAGTATGTGTGGTTTTTGCCTTTACTACTTTTAAGGTTCTTACAATGTATCACTTGCCTAAGTGTTACTAAATCCTTCTCTTGTGTACCGGATGGGGAAAAATCAACAGCCAGCTTTGAGAGGAACCTCTTGGGAAAAGATATTAACTGACACAACTAAATGAAGGCAACAGAAGATGTTGTCAGTGTGCTCTGTAACCTGAAAACTGAACAAGGCTATGAGGCTCATTTCAAAATATTTTGAAGTGTTAAAAAATCTATACATATATATCTACGCTGTTTTTGGTTGTTCCACCCAATCGTTTCAGGAAGGTAGGATGTTGCAGGGACTCTTCAGTTGTTACCTGAGCTCAGCAGCTGTGGTGGACCCTGTTGTTCTACACCAATTTCAGTTCAATAAAAATGTTAACTTTGCAGTTCTGGTGCTCGTTTTTCCTTTGTCTCATTTCAAAGCTCTTAATTGTCTTTAAAAAAAGAAAGAAAGAAAGAAAGAAATCCCACAACAGTTCTCTCTGATGCCCTAAGGTAATTGATCTTCCGGGGGACAGAGAGGTTACTTGCTGGTGACTCTAGGAAGTGGGAACACAGAGTATTTGGTTCAGGAGCCCCTGCTGCTTGTTTTACAAGTGGAGGACATGCCCTCCAAAGGAAGCATCTACTAGGGGAACAGTATTAACAGTTACCTTTTATGGAGGATCTTCCGTTGGCTATCTACTTTGTATGTATTGTCCCATTTCTCCTCACCACAACCCCGCTACCCCTATTTTATAGGCAAGGAAACGGAGGCTTTGGGTTTCCCAGGTGGCTCAGCGGTAAAGAATCCGCCTGCAAGGCAGGAGACAACGGCTTCAATCCCTGGTTCGGGAAGATCCCCTAGAGGAGGAATGCAGCTGGCTCCAGTATTCTTGTTTGGGAAATCCCATGGACAGAGGAGCCTGGCGGGCTAGAGTCCATGGGGGGCAAAAGCGTTAGACAGGACTAGCAACTAAGCAACAACAACAAACTGAGGCCTAGAGCGGTTAAGACACTTGCCTGTAAGACAAACAGCTAGTAAACGATGGCGCCTGACTCCACAGTCTGTGTTCTTAACCATAGCTCCATACAGCCCCCCCCACCCTGCCCCCCGTGTGTCAATACCTATTTAGGGTGGGGTCACTGTCACAAAGTGAGAATTCCAGCAACACCCCGCAGGCTAGACTCTTAATTCAAAGGAGACTAGAATGTGCGTGTTGATTGTCAGGGAGTCAATTTTGTCAGAAATGATAAATTTGCAAGAAGACCAAGATACTTTTTGAGGAAACGTGTTTTCTATTTGCGGATGTGTACCGTCTTCACAGCGGGCTGTTGGAAAGAGACTGGGGGCGGTGCAGGCAGAAGGAAGAAATAGGGCCACCGTCTTAGAGCCACATCATTTTCTCTTCATATTAAAAGGCTCCAGCTCTAAGGGGAATCCAGTGTGAATCAGACATAAGAACCTTCTAGTTGGAGCCTTAACATGCAGTTTCTCCAGGTTTTCTGAAGGAAATGGAGGAGGAAGGGAAGCAAGCGGCCACTGTGCACTAGTATGAAGTGAAGTGAAGTCGCTCAGTTGTGTCTGACTCTTAGTGACCCCATGGACTGTAGCCTACCAGGCTCCTCCTTCCATGGGATTCTCTAGGAAAGAGTACTAGAGTGGGTTGCCATTTTCCTCCTCCAGGGGATCTTCCCGACCCAGGGATCGAACCCTGGTCTCCCACATTCCAGGCAGATGCTTTAACCTCTAAGCCACCAGGGAAGCCCCGAGCATTAGTATTAAACACTCAGAATCGTCCCTACCAGCCATGATTCTGGTTGGTTTACAAGGAGCCTCTGGGAGGAATGAGGTTCCCAGTGGTATAATTATTTCAACAGCCCTCCCTCCCCCACTGGACACTAGACATTGTACTTGTCTTTTGAGTTCAACTTTCTTCTTCAGCTATAGAGTGAAAATATGCCTTCTTACCAAGGTATGGAAAGGCTCAGTTATCGTTTGCAAAGCACTTGGGAATTCTGAAAACCAGCAATCTGCTGAATGCAATAGGGGAGAGTTTGAGTATTTTCCCAGACCAGGGTGAGTCTGTTCTGATTGCAAAGGGGACAAAGGTTGAGAGAAGCTTAAGGTTTCAAGGTGGAGCGTTTGAGGTTTTATTAAATGGCAACCTACATGGACCTGCCCCACTGGGTTTACCTTCCTGAGACGGGCGGGAGGCGGGCCGTGGCAGTAGGTGGCTCTGATATTTTGTGATTGCCTAATCCTCAGGTTGGGGTCACATGAATCTGCCGTGCAATGGGGGAGATGTTATTACTGACACCCCCTGCCTGGTTTATTCCGTGGGGGCCGGGCTGGTTTGCCTTACTGTAATTAGATACTGGGGACGATTTGGGCATCTGGAGATGAGTGGTAAGAATTCCTTATCTGTTCTGTGAAATAGAGTTCTTGCTAAAGATTGAGCCCACATAACTGATCACCAGGTTTGAACTCGAAAGTTGGGGCTTCTGAAAAAAAAAAGCTGACCACTTTCCTATACTTCATGGACTCCAGGGGGCTGACAGAATCCACTGTGGTGTAAATAGGCCACGTGATCTAGCAGTCTCATCTGCTCCATGCTAGGCACATCGGCCTGCCTTCAGTTCTCCAGGAACCCCTGCCCCTCCCATCCAAGCCTTTACTTAGTACTTGGAGTCCATTCTGCACTCCCACCTCCACCCCCGCTCCCTCACTTAGCTACGTCCTCCTCATCCTTAAAGTCCTCCTCATCCTTAAAGTGCGTATGGGTTCATGTGCATCGTGTCTGACTCTCTGAGACCCCATGGACTGTAGCCCGCCAGGCTCTGTCCATGGGTTGCCCCTTAAACATCAATTCCTCCAGGATGCATTCTCTGACTTCTCAGACTAACTTGAGTCATCCTGGTATATGTTCTCTTTCGTCTTATTCTTTGTGGCATTTATCACAATTATGAAACAGTGAGAGACTTGATTTTGGGGGGGGCTCCAAAATCACTGCAGATGGTGACTGTAGTAATTAAAAGATGCTTGCTCCTTGGAAGAAAAGCTATGATCAACCTAGACAGCATATTAAAAAGCAGAAACATTACTTTACCAACAAAGTTCCATCTAGTCAAAGCTATGATTTTTCCAGTAGTCAAATATGGATGAGAGAGTTGGACTATAAAGAAAGCTAAGCACCGAAGAATTGATGCTTTTGAGCTGTGGTGTTGGAGAAGACTCTTGAGAGTCCCTTGGACTGCAAGGAGATCCAACCAGTCCATCCTAAAGGAGATCAGTCCTGAATATTCATTGGAAGGACTGATGCTGAAGCTGAAACTCCAATTCTTTGGCCACCTGATGAGAAGAACTGACTCACTGGAAAATACTCTGATGCTGGGAAAGATTGAAGGCGGGAGACAGGGACGACAGAGGATGAGATGGTTGGATGGCATCAATGACTCAATGGACATGAGTTTGAGTAGGCTCCAGGATTTGGTGATGGACACTGGTGTGCTGCAGTCCCTGGTGTTGCAAAGAGTCGGACACGACTGAGCAACTGAACTGAATTATGTTATTAATTAAGCAAGTTCCATGAGAGTAGAGACTGCCTTGTTCACAGGTGTGTCTCCAGCTCCCAGCCTGGTCCCTGGCACATAGAAGGTGCTCAATAGAAATTAACTGAAAGAATGAATGAGGCAGGCTATTCATATATGTCATTTAAAATTCATGTGGCCAGAGGACTTGAATTACTGCGAAAGCCTGCTGTATCATTCAAGTTTGTGTGCCTTGCCACTATATCATCCAATAGTCATCATTTAGGAATGAGTTCCTGATGGCAGACTTATTTTACTTTGGGAATCCCTTTGCCATGATTAATGAACAGGACACCTTCAAAGGGTACAGGTCTTTCCAACACTGGCATTCATACGTCTAGTCACCTCTAGAATTTGAACATCTCAATGGCCTATACTGGTTTGGAACATAAAATGAGATGGTTTAGAAAGTTACCTTAATTATTTATCATAACTGGCAGGCTCTGGCTTCACTTCCAAATTTCAGTAGCTTTTCTCCCACTTCTCAGGGAGAGGGCAGCAGTCTGAGCATCTCTAGACTGATGTTTCTTGAAATTTGACATGTGCTTTTTATTGGCCTTTTTAAGCCTGGCACTAACATAACTTTCCAAGCAGTAGACATTTTGAACATAATCAAAGGACTTTGGGATTCCTGTAAGGACAGAGCTAGCCGGGCCTGTCTAGGACACCTAGAACCAACAACCATCTTCACTGTGTAGATAAAAATTTTAGCTGGCAGCCACCAGAGCAGGAGACCCTGGGAGCTCACATTCTTCCTGAGGAGGCCGAGAACAGCCCAGCATCCACGGCTGGGAAGTGACAGGAAGGCAGGGAGGAGGGGAAAGTGCCGAACAAGAAGCCACAGAACCAGCGGTCCAGAGCACGGAGTCCAGCTGCAGAGCCATCCAGCCTCAGCTTCCCACTGAGTGGAACAGTACCTGCCTCAGAGGGCTGTGATAATACATCTCTAGAGCTGTGCTCAGCACCTAGTAGGTTTTCTGTTGGTTTTTTATTCTTTTGCTGTTTATTTTCTAATTGCCTCTCCGGTGACTCAGCCAGTAAAGGACCTGTCTGGCAGTGCAGGAGGCGCAAGAGTCACGAGTTCAAGCCCTGGGTCAGGAAGATCCCCTGGAGAAGGCAATGGCAGCCCATTCCAGTATTCTTGCTGGGAAAATGACACGGCCAGATGAGCCTGGCGGGCTACAGTCCATGGGGTCTCAAAGAGTCGGACACGACAGGGGGTGGGGGGTCTTATAGCGACGTACCTGACAAACCAGCAGCCAGCCAGAACTGAAAGCCCTCTTAGATTTTTGCATAACAGTGACTGAGGCCCTGGGGTAGAGAAACACAACCGAGAGCATTTCAAAGTCTCTGCTCCTGAGTGCCCTGCAAAATAAGCTTTCTCGTGAACCTTTTCAAGCATCACGTTAGCTTCTCTTCACATCCTGACTACCAGTCTCTCAGATGCGGTGCGGATGCGTGTATTCCAAACTAAAGCTTCACTTTTAACATTCTCTCTATTAATTTTCTTTTCCACGTGTTTTCATCAGGGAGAGTTTTTAAAAAGAGCCTTGTATACAAGTCTAAGTGCTTCTCATCAGCTAGTTACCAGAGGGGGTTGACACGGTTCATTTCAGTTATGAGGCTTTGGGGAAAAGGCTCTTGAGAAAATGACTCTCTCAGGCCTGCAGACTTGCCCTTCCCCTCTCAAGGAACAGAGTTCAATTTAAGGCAGCCTTGTCAAAGGGGTTGCCAAGAGGGCCTCCAGGGCGCTCGCTGCCACCTGAGCTACAGACTCTGCAGCTGAGAACAGCTGTAAGGGGGCACTGGGGACTGCCGGCAAAGCGCCTCCGTCTCTCCCCATTTTCCCTTCCACTCCTGCCCGTTGACGAGGCTTTATACCACCATGGCCAATTATCACCACCCACCTGCTCTTCCCTTAACTCACTGTTCTCATCCCAGTGATCTGTCCTGGCTCTTCCCTGCTGCTAACTTGCACGTCCTATCTCTTTGATGAAAGACGTCTCGGCTTACCGATAGACGTTCCAAACCGACAAGCAAGACACGCAGACTCTGCAAGTTAAAGTTCCTTGCGATATAGACTCCAGAGTGGCACATGGAGTCCCTACCTGCCAGGGCCGAGTCCTGGTTCTGACATTTACCCATCTCGCCCAGGGCAACTTGCCTACAGTCCTGAATCTTCCTTCCATCATCCCCGGTGAGTTAGGACAGTATCTAACTTGGTTAGATACCCCGGTTATGTAAGGCTGAAATGGTTACATAAGGATGGCTATAGGTCAAAGCTATGGTTTTTCCTGTGGTCATGTATGGATGTGAGAGTTGGACTGTGAAGAAGGCTGAGCACCGAAGAATTGATGCTTTTGAACTGTGGTGTTGGAGAAGACTCTTGAGAGTCCCTTGGACTGCAAGGAGATCCAACCCGTCCATCCTAAAGGAGATCAGTCCTAGGTGTTCATTGGAAGGACTGATGCGGAACTCCAATATTTTGACCACCTCATGTGAAGAGTTGACTCATTGGAAAAGACTGTGATGCTGGGAGGGATTGGGGGCAGGAGGAGAAGGGGATGACAGAGGATGAGACGGCTGGATGGCATCACCAACTCAATGGACATGAGTTTGGGTAAACTCCAGGAGTTGGTGATGGACAGGGAGGCCTGGCATGCTGCAGTCCATGGGGTCACAAAGAGTTGGACACGACTGAGTGACTGAACTGAACTGAACTTTCTGTTGCTGAACTTGGTTCTCTCCATTGCAGCTTTGCCGTGCTAAGCGATTCTGGGGAGATAACACCCAGAGGGAACCGACATGCTTCCCTCCCGAGGTGCAGCCCTGGAGGTTATTGCCGCTCAGAGGCATCTGAGTACTTGACGTTCCTTCCTGGTGGCCTCCCCCTGCTGCTACTAAGTTCTGAGGAAAGTTTCCAGAATTGAGAGACACCGATTGAGTGGCCAGTGGCTCCCCAACCAGTCCATGAGCTTTCACAGGGGAAGGTGTGGGCTGGGGAGGAACAGTGACTGCCTTTCCCGGGAATCGGTGAGCCCACCGTCTCCCCTGAGGCTGGAGGCTGGTGCCAAACAAGCACACAGCGAGCCCAGGCCGCCAGGTGCCCGCCGCCAGGGGAGGCATCTGGGGTGACGGCAAGAAGTCTTGGTCATGATGACAGAGCCCTATCGGCCAGAGGCAGTTTCTCTGCAGAAAAAAAGAAATAACATCCGTACTACTGAAGCTGCCTGCCCATTCTCTCTGTTGTCAGCAGTCAGGAAAGCATCTGTGGTGTGACTCTAACAAGGCAATTGGTGGGCAAGCAAGATACTAAACGAGTGGAGAGAGAGAGAGATCCCAAAAGGTCGGGGAAGCTGAAAAAGGCGCTTCAGACAATAAAATGAGGCAAAGCAGGGAGGCGAGGGGGCTATTTGCTTAAAGCCCACTTTACAATGGACAACGCTTGTGCCTTGTCCAGGCTCTTCTGCAGGTGTCCTCGATGAGTCCTCCCCTTAAACCCTTTAAAGCGTGAAGTGGGACATCCCTCCAAGAACAGGCCAGAGGGTCAGGTGGCCTCATGTCTAGGACAAGAATGCAACTCTTGCCTTTCCCAGCTGACACCCCTAGTGCCCCCCACGTCCTGCCAGTCTCCTTGCCCTCCCAGACTTGGTGCTGATCCCCCACATTTACCTGGTGACACGGGCACCCCAGGTCTCCTTGGAACTGTTTTTCCTCTAAGAGTCCTGGAGTAAACCTCTTTTTACAGGACGTAAGATATCCATTTCCCTAGCTGAGCTCTGGGCCAGCTATTTTCCATGGCCTGGGCCCCTTCAACCAGGCAAATGCCTCAGTCTGCTCTCTGAAATCCAGCCTTCTGCTCTGTTAACTCCACCCTTGAGTTCGGGCCATTCCACAGATCACTGATGGTGCCCCCCGGCTTCCTCCACTATCTCAACCATCCCGTCCACCTGTATTCTGCCCAGAGGTGAGGTGCGCTCCATCACAGTCAGGCCAAGTGCCCACCTAAGTGACAACAGAATCTTAAGGGACACTTTCAAGCAAATCAGTTTCACCAGATAGCATTCTAACTCACTGACCATAACTGGTCATTCAACAAAAAATCACCTTGTCCTTTATCTTTTCTTTTGTTGAGAAAAAAAAAAAAGAGTTATTTATACCTTTACAAAAATTTCAAACAGCACCTAGTAAATAATGTACAAAGCAGAAGACCCCTATTCTTACTCCCCTGCTCTAAGCCCCAAAAGGCACTGCAAAGGGTACATATTCATACATAGTTTCTCCTTCTGTTCAAATAGGATATCAAACTATAGTCCTCCAACTTAATTTTTTATACTTAACAAGATGACTTGAACATCATTCCATGTTAGTTAGTCCCTGTTGAAGTCTTTCATTCTTTTTAAGAGTTGCATGGTATTCCACTGTTTTATCATAATTTTATAATTTAATCACTCCTGGTTTAGATTCAGATTATTCCTGGTAGTGAAAAACTAAAATCATTACCAAAAATCTCCAGATAAATTCTCTTTTCAACTGGTCAGTATCCCTCCTGACAAAACTCGACCTTGCCCCCACTCACTAAATCCTCTTAAAGTATGAGAAAGCCATAAAATACAAAGACTGTTTACAGGATGTTCAGAAATAATTTAGAAATGTAAAACTTTTAAATATTGTGCATCGATTTCTAAAAATGATCAAGGATATTTTGTTTCTCGATTTCAGCAACCTTGGATGCTGTGAATAAGGAGAGAAGAAAAATGCAAATCTCCCTACTGACAATTTTGGGCTATTACATCATATAATATGCTACATTGTATGTTTATTTCATATGTTTAGCATTTAAAATAGTTATTACATTCTGTTCTTGAACCATAATTTTGCGTGCATCTGGTTTAGCTCTACTAAATGGATTTAAGACTCCATCTCAGTCCTCTGACACTACACCTTCCTGAGACTTAATTTTGATTCATCTTGTGGCTAACCAGATTGTGTGGTCCACTTTTCTCTATAATTGAGTATCTCTGTCGAGAAATCTGAGGTCAGCCTACTCTTTCCCTCCTTGTAGGAAATTTGATTTTTCTGCCTAGATGCCTAGGAATTCTTACATTGTCCTTAGATTTCAGAAACTTGACTCACTCTATCATTGTGTTGATTATTCTGTTGTCAGCTTTTCTCCTCTGAAATCTCTTCATCGGCAAAATCAGATCATACTTTGTATCAGTGGAGTTTATTTTTGACATTTTTATTTCCTGCTGTGTTTGTTCTCTACTTCAGGGACACCACTACCCCAGATGCTGACTGGCGGCTGGCTGTCTTAATAACTGCTATCTTCCTTCTACTTAATTTCATTCATGTGGTTTTTTTAAATCCTGTAATTACTATTTTGTTCTCTCTAATCTGACCTCTGCACTGCTGAATATGTTTTCAACATCTGTTCTAATGTGGTTCTCATTTCTAGGATGTTTTTATTATCTTCAGTTTCCTTCATAACTCTTAACTCACTTTAAATTCAGTTCAGTCGCTCAGTCGTGTCCGACACTTTGCGACCCCATGGACTGCAGCACACCAGGCCTCCCTGTCCATCACCAACTCCCGGAGTTCACTCAAACTCATGTCTATCGAGTCAGTAATGCCATCCAACCATCTCATCCTCTGTCGTCCCCTTCTCTTCCCACCTTCAATCTTTCCTAGCATCAGGGTCTTTTCCAATGAGTCAGTTCTTCTCATCAGGTGGCCAAAGTATTGGAGTTTCAGCTTCAACATCAGTCCTTCCAATGAAGATTCAGGACTGATTTCCTTTAGGATGGACTGGTTGGATCTCCTTGCAGTCCAAGGGACTCTCCAGAGTCTTCTCCAACACCACAGCTCAAAAGCATCAATTCTTCGGCACTCAGCTTTCTTTACAGTCCAACTCTCATACCCATGCATGACCACTGGAAAAACCATATCTTTGACTAGACTGACCTTTGTCGGCAAAGTAATGTCTCTGCTTTTTAATATGCTGTCTAGGTTGGTCATAACTTTTCTTCCAAGGAGTAAGCTTTTTTTAATTTCATGGTTGCAGTCACCATCTGCAGCAACTTTGGAGCCCAAAAAACAAAGTCTGTCACTGTTTCTACTGTTTCCCCATCTATTTGCCATGAAGTAATGGGACTGGATGCCATGATCTTAGTTTTCTGAACTTACTTTTCCTTATTCTTCTTTGATCTCTTTTTATTCTCGAATTGTTTTTGAAAGACGTATTTTTCTTTTATTTCTTTGGGAGAAGAGATAAATGTGCATTTGAGATTCTGTGGCTCACTGGGATAATTCCTTTGAACAGCAGCCTTCATCTGCATTCTGATCGCTGAGTTTCTTTCCTCCTTTTCACTTCTTTCTACATTCGCTCTTGGTCTTACTAGTATGCCTCAGTCTGCAGGGAAACTTGGGCTTTGCTCTGAAGGGAATGCTGTTCTGTCAGGCCTGGAGAGGAGGGTGACTATGGAGAGGAGTCGGGGGTAAGCTAGGGCAGCTGCAGGTTTCACACTGGGTCTGATTCAACACTCAAGAGTAGTTTGGCCACAGTCATGGTATTCTGTGACCTCCCTCGGAAGCCCGACGTCAGGAAGGATGGTGAGAGACCATGGCCCTTGAATCATTTGTTTGGTTGTTTGCATCTATTTGTAGTTCCTTGTTGGAGTCTCATCAGCACTCCAAAACTGGCTGCCATTACCACTGATCCATCCTCTCTGCTTCGCCTCCTCAATAGGAATTCTATTGAGGGGGAAATAAATATGCCTTGCCCAACAGTGTCTTTCCATCTGCCTCACCATCCTCCCTTCTCTACTATGAAGGACACCCCCACAAACAGCGCGTTTTTCTTGTGTCCCAACCCCACCTTCAGTCCTGGCGCTGAGGAAAAGAGCACCACCTGGGCCCCTTCCAGCTTTGAGAAGAATCTGAATCCTAACTGGAACCCAGAAGGTGCGTCTCAGCTCTCTACAGCCTCCCTTGACCCAGTCCTGATGCACTAATTTTGGCAGATAATATGAGTTTGAGATTTTGGCTATTTCCCAGTTTCATTGCAAATGGACTTTTTCTATCAAAATTTCATCCTTTTACACTTCACCCCTTTTGTAGGTTTCATGGAAGGGGGTAAAGAATATATAACTTTACCATTCTTAAGCTAGAACATTATGTTTTCTAACTCTTAACTTCATCATCTTCCTGGACTCATTTTGCTTTAGTTTCACTCAAAATTTTTTATTGAGATGCAGATATTGAGATATGAGATGCAGAACAGTATGTAACAGGCTGCTTAAGATATAAAAATGAGCAAGACTCCAGATCAACTTTTAAGAAACATATAATAACATGGGTAAGATGAGATACCTCTAAGCAACAACAGTATTAATTGAAGGCATTAAATGGGGTCAGTGAATGGTCACCATTATTATGACGGTGATAATGATGATGAAAGCCACTATGGAGGGACGTCCCTGATGGTCTGGTGGCTAAGACTCCACACTCCCAATGCAGGGGGCCTGGGTTTGATCCCTGGTCAGGGAACCAGGTCCCACATGCCGCAACCAAGAGTTTGCACACCACAACTAAAAAGATCCTGCGTGCTACAACTAAGACCCTGCACAGCCAAATAAATGAATTTTTTTTTTTTTAAGGCACTATGGAGAGTGTGACCATGCCCTTTGAAGACATGATAAAAGTTAAAAGGAAAGAGAAGAAATGATGAACCACATTTATCCTAAGTAACCTGAGGTAGGGGGTTAGGATGACAAGACAGTGGGCTTTTCAATACAGATATGGGCTCACCTCTTGGATGGTACAATTACTTTATGCCCTCAATGAAATCAGTTTTCTGTTTGTTCAAATACTCAATATTTCCAGTCTATTGTCAGAATCAAGTGGAATAATGCAGGTCAAAGTCTCTACACAGTGCCCAGCTCATAGTAGCTATTTCACAAATGTTTATTTTCTTTCTGAATTAACTCTACTTGTTTATTACGCTTCATCCTTTGATTGCCCTATTTATCCTGTCATATTAGCTATTTAATACAAAGGAAGATTTTGTTTTAAAGATGAATGTTCTTATCAACCTGTGTTTATTATAGCTGTTATGTAATTGTATAACACAACTATATCACTGCTCTATGAACCTTATCTCTAAAAGTATTAGTCTGACTCTTTGCAACCCAATGGACTATATATCCCACCAGGCTCCTCTGTCTATGGAATTCTCCAGGCAAGAATACTGGAGTGGGTAGCCATTCCCTTTTCCAGGGGATCTTCCCACTCCAGGGATACAACCTAGATTTCCTGCATTTCAGGCAGATTCTTTACCTGGTCTGAGCCACCAGCTGTCAAGTAATATAAAGCTGGTATAAGGAAATGGTATTACCATAATGTACACTTTATCTTATATCCTGTCTTTTAAACAGAAATCCTAACCCCTTCTTTGAGAGGGAGATGCCTGTAACAGATTTGAACTGGGTTTACCCTGGTATGTCCTTAGACAATTTCTCTACTAATTCAAGGTCATTTCTCTGAGAATATTTAGCATCTGCTTGAGGCTGGCTTAGAACCTTGCCAGTGTTTTCCATAGAGGCACAATATTATACACATAAAAAGAAATAGGTCAGAATCTTCTGTAGTTGGGCTGCCTGGTTCCTCAGCTAAAGGTCACTCTTAATCCTCCTGCAGCTCTCAGAACGCAGTGTGCAATGCTTTGTTTTGTTTAATATTCCAGGAAGGAAATGGGTTCCATAGAGAAAACCAGGGAACACATTTTTTTTCTCTTGAGTGCAAAGGACCCCCAAGTGCTTCACAATTCCATTTAAAACCCTGCAAAGCTGAGTTCTGGGGAAAATTCAAGGTGGTATTTTTCCTACAGTTAAATTCTGAGCCCACATCCCTGGATAGAACCTTGGCTGGGACTTTCACCATCATCGTTCTGAGAAAGGGGATGGAAAATGGAGAGTCCATGGGCCAGGGTCACCACACACAAGCGCAGAGGACAGCAGTAGCGTGGCCTGAGAGCTTCTGAGCTGGGGCCAGCGGGAGACGACGCTGCTGCTCAGAAAACACAGAGAGCAAAAGGAAGGATGCGCCCGCACTGGGGCAGCCACAGGCTGCCGTGAAGGATGTGCCCCCAAGCAAAGGGCACAGATACCCGCGAGGCTAAGCTGGACAGCTGCCCCTTGCCCCTTCGGCGTTCCCACTGCTTACAAGGAGCAGCAGCTGCCCCCAGATCTCCTCCTTCAGCCAACCTGGTCCATCTGCCAGACACATCAGCAGTTCCTCCATCAGCCTGAGGACTGTCCACTGGTCAGACAGCATGCGCTTCAGAAACGCGGGTGTTGTCATAAGTAAATCTGTCATTCTCTGAGTATGGCCTCATGTCTTCATTTCCTAACCAACCACACTATTTGAAGTCCATTTTTCTATTCGTAGCAGTTCCCTCATCCAGTTTTGACACAACATTTATCAGGGCAGGCACCGCTCCCTTTGACATTTGTTTGGAAATACTGTCCTTGTGACTCAGGAACAAAGAAGTATGTAAATGGGCATGCAGGTATCAGCCCTTTGATTTACTCTCCCTCTATTTTCCAAATGCTTCTTTATCCAGGTAACAGACAACAAACATAGAAAAATAAAACTAGACTTCAGTTCAGTTCAGTCGCTCAGTCGTGTCCGACTCTTTGCGACCCCATGAATCACAGCACTCCAGGCCTCCCTGTCCATCACCAACTCCCAGAGTTCACTCAGACTCACGTCCATTGAGTCAGTGATGCCATCCAGCCATCTCATCCTCTGTCGTCCCCTTCTCCTCCTGCCCCCAATCCCTCCCAGCATCAGAGTCTTTTCCAATGAGTCAACTCTTCACATGAGGTGGCCAAAGTATTGGAGTTTCTACATACAAACACACATACACATCTAATACATGTAGGTATATAAAATCTGGCTACCACTTACTGCAAAAGTTGTACATGTTAAAAGAAAAACACTGTAGCAACATCCTCCCCTTTAAAAAAAAGAAAAAAGATGCCAAAATAAAAAGCAATGTCACTGAAAGGTTAAAGCACATTACTTCTAAGCTCTTTTAATCCTCTTGCTTCCTGGAGCACACATTCTATATCAAGATTGCCTAACTGTGGACATTTGTACATTCTTTGCTTCTTTAAGCCTCTAAAACAAAACTAGTTCCCCCAAACCAAAATAGTGGGTGTTGTTTCTGTTTCTACTGACATTGGGGAGTGACTGAAAAATGTGTTCACTGTGAAACCGGTAAAAAAACAGCTTGTTTGGCCCACACTCTGTGGCTACCCCAGCTCCCAGGCCTGAAGCTGTACTAAATTCTGCCCAGCCTGGGCTTATTCCAACGTCCAAGCCCAAACACTACTTGCCTCTTCCTGATCCTGCTCACGTCACGCCAGTGTGGGCCTTAGCTTTTCTTGATCCTGATGTTAGACCATGTTTATACGAGCCTTCCTGGATTCCCTGAAGTCCCTGGAAACCCTAAAGTCAAGATGATTCCCGAAGTTTATTTTGACAAGTACGCTAAAACCCTGACTACCTGTTGTAAGGATACCTGCTCACCTGAGCAAAAGCACAAAGCAGGCACACGTTGCCTCTAGTTCCCAAATGCATTTTACGTTTCCTTCTTGCCATTAAACAGATGAATGCGTTTGGAGAGGAGCTGTGAAAGCTGGGTTTATACGCAGATACACCAAGAAGACACAAGTAATGCTATCCATCTCAGTCCATGGGCCTGTCCTGTGGGCCAGAGGTAAAGTGGTCACTCCGGTAGGAGTGCTTACCTTGGGTCCACAGGCATCCAGTGGGGGCGTCTATATGGTATTTCAGGGATCTATATATTTGGATCAGGGAAAGTCTCATTTATTTTCACTAACCTGTTACTGAAATTTAGTATTTCTTTCAATTATGAAATAGGGAACAAACCATAAGAGTTACAGCCACCAACCATTGTTGTCAATATCTTGAAATATCATTAACATTCATCACTACTTTGAAAGTACAACACTTACTAAACCCACTAATACATCTTACTTAATGTACTAAGAAGCATCTATGTTACTTTATCACTTCAGTACAATTGGTTTCCTTAGCATCCTATGTATTCTGTTTTATACTTTTCAGAATCATTCTGAGAAGTGATCCAGAGGCCCTACCAGACTTCCAAAGGGGCTATGGCTTAAAATCAAAGATTGAGACTCTGTGCACTGGAGTTTCACAGACAAACTTGAATTGCTGACTTATAAATACATCAGTCACAACTGAAACATGGTGGATGATAATAATCAGTGCTCAAGGAATCTGATTTAGGCATGGGCTCCTACCAGGTGTTCAACCCTCTTGGGTCAAGAAACTTCAATGAAAGGGTGGAGAGAAAGAGAATCTATTGTCAGCAAGCTTTGGAACTGCAAAGCAAGCCATTGCATAACTACCGCCTTGATTCACTGGTTGGACGCCTTTATTCAGCTTGCTGAGACTATGATATTCCTGTCTTCAAGGATGATTATAGGTTACTAGGCCTACAGGTTCAAAACTGCCCTCTGCAACTATTTGTCAATTCCTCTGACTCTTTATTCATTGCCTATTGAGTTCCCCAGTTCTTTGCCCTAGAAGTTCTGGCTTATTACTCTGACTTACGGTTTCACTTAGAACTTTACAATGAAAGACAGTTTTCTGTCTTCAACAGAAGTTGAGTCCGTAGTGTTAGGTCCTTCTGGACTTGAGATGACTCTTCCCTTAATTTCAGCCGATTCATATTCTCAGCGCCTGACTCAGCGTCATGACTCAATAATGATGACATCATTTGCAGCTCTTGAAAGTTGAAGAGAACCAGGGACAGGAATAGAGGAGGAAAACATGTACAACGAGGGACAGGAAGAAAAGAAATACCAAATGAATGACTACCACTGCTCCTCGGTTCCAGAATAAAATAGAAACTTGACTAATAACAATACATAATTTGCATCTGAGTAGAGCTTTTACAGTCATTATTTTGTTCAATGTCCAAAACGACTCTGTAAACAGTTACAAAAGCTGAATCTCAGAAAATCTGAAGGATCAGCCATAGGCCTTAGACTAGAAAGCAGGACCCCGGCCAGTGCAGGGATCTTAAGCTTTCTGCCCTTGGGGTGTGGGCTTCTTCTCAAAACGCAAAATCTGAAGAGCCCAGAGCCCTTGAGGGTGCAGATCTAGGAAAACTAAGCAAACAAAACAAACAAAAACTGTGTGCTGGTTGAAAACTAAACGATACTGCGGGGGAGGAGGGGAAACCTGTAAATACAGGCACAAATATCACATTTTCTTGAGAGAGAAGCGTTCTCATGTTTGTAACACTCCTTGAAGACAGAAAAGGACAGAGAATTCTTGACCACTCTAATCAAAAGAAAGAAACAGGAATATACATGGAAGATAGGATCTAACGAAGAAACTAGAGGTCAAGAACAATTGAGGCTCTACTTCAAGTTATATTTCAGTTTTTTAACAAGTTAATTGCTAATCTATTCCTAGGTTTGGTTTATTTCAATATATAGGCTGAAACATTATATCACATTACCCACTAAACAGTCTGATCTATGATACAAATAATAATACTCGATTTGTAAAATATACTTCCTATAGAGTTTTCTGAATAATCTCTTCTAACAAAAATATTATGACAGTCTTTGATTTTATTTGAAACTAAAGGAATAACTTCAGCTTTGGGTGATTTTTAATCTTTTTTTTTTTTTTTCATGATCTCTTTCTCAACAACAGAGAGATCTTAGCTCTCAGAAAGAGAAAAGTGGCGAGGTAGGGATGAAAAAGGATGGCAGGCCCCGGGCTGGTTTCTAAGCATCGTGCATACAAGCGGTTGCTACACAGGTTTCCAGATCTTGATTTGATTCTCAGGGGCCAGAGCTGTGTGTGTTCCACAAAAGGCCCTTTGAAAAAACTCCTTTCCCTTCCTGGTCTGACAAAGCCCTTGGCGACTGACCTTTGAGGGGCGGACACGTTGGTCTCTGCTCTCCCATGAAGGACGGTGAGCCACACTCATCTGCCTGGGACCCGCTGCCTACTTCCTCCATTATATTTAGCTCTTCGGTTATTTTCCTAATGAGCTGTCTGTTTGCCTCCAGCCTCCCAGCCAGAAAATGAATGTGTGCAGATCATATACTGAGTCTCCAGGGCTCAGGACCTGCAAGGACCTGTTCTATACATTTTGAAACCCACCCACTCCAGAGCCCACGCTGGGTCTTCACTTTCCTCTGTGTTTGCCCTGTGACTGGACTGGGACCCTGCTCTCTCCGCGCACCTACGCTCTCTCAGATGACCATCTCCATAGCTGCCCCTTCCCACCTTACCAGGTATGCCAAGGTAGCTTAACAGGAAGACTGAGCGTGTGCTTGGGACAGTAGCGATCCAAAGAGCAAGTAAGAATTCAAAGTATTTTCTCCAATCGGGAAGTTACCATAAGAGAATCTTGTATATTTACGTTGAAGCTTTGCACAGGCTTTGTTGTGAATTATATACGCTAGGGGAGAATGAATCTTAATATTCATAGTCCCATAGTTATCATCACGCCCTGCTCTCTAACATCTGACAGACTGGTTTCCACCCCCCAGTGAAACCTCCATCCAAAGCTGATGTGACCCATGGAGTTAATCCTGCTGGACGCAGGGACTTGTTGGACCTCAGTCTGCCTTAAGATGAACTATTTAGCTCCTCTGGTTCCACCATTCCACGCAACAACCCAAGGAAACTGCAGTACATTCAGTCTTTAAAGCCAAATGATACTTTTAGCGGTGGTGTTCTGCAATCTATTTTCAAGGAGTTGATGAACATCAAAATAAACCAGATTATCTCTTCACACATGTAAAACAGTGCATGACTCTTCTCTCTCCTGTCTCCTGAAAGACTTATGTGCATATTTTAATTAGGTCCCCCAAGACCCAATACATAAAATGGACATTGATTTTTTTTTTTTAATTTTAAGACCTAGGAGGTGCTATATAACCAAGCTCTCCCTAAACCTTGAAAAGCAGTTCACACACTAAAGTGGAAAAGCCCACCATCTCTGCGTCCATGAGCGTGAACTTGGATGGGCAGCAGCTGCTGTTGTTAAGGAGTTCTCTGCTCAAGGCAACACCAAAGGATGAAATAAATCTGGAGAAGATTTGGGCTTGATTTAGTAGCTATTGGGCTTCCCTGGTGGCTCAGAGGTTAAAGCGTCTGCCTCCAATGCAGGAGACCCAGGTTTGATCCCTGGGTCAGGAAGATCCCCTGGAGAAGGAAATGGTAACCCATTCCAGTATTCTTGCCTGGAGAATCCCATGGATGGAGGAGCCTGGCGGGCTACAGTCCACGGGGTCACAGAGTCAGACACGACTGAGCGACTTCACTAGTAGCTATTAGATATTGTCAAATACTTGTGAGCACTTGATTTTAGAATGCTTGGATATGGTATGTCGATACATAAATCTGTACAGAAAATAAACCAGGTGGAGACTGCACCTCTTTCAGAGGACTCAAAACAGCATTTCTTAAACAACAACAAAAAATCCACTAAATTGTCCAGAGCATTTAAAAGCTAGTGTAGGTTTTTAATTTGAATTAAAAAATAGTTTGGGCTTCCCTGTGGCTCAGACAGTAAAGCAGCTGCCTCGCAATGTGGGAGACCTGGGTTCCATCCCTGGGTCAGGAAGATCCCCTGGAGAAGGAAATGGCAACCCACTCCAGTACTCTTGCCTGGAAAATTCCATGGACGGAGGAACCTGGTGGGCTACAGTCCATGGAGTTGCAAGGAGTCGGACACGACTGAGCAACTTCACTTTCACGTTTCCCTTTCTTTCACTTTTGAAAAATATATAAAAACTATATACAGAAGACGGAGAAGGCAATGGCATCCCACTCCAGTAATCTCGCCTGGAAACTCCCATGGACGGAGGAGCCTGGTAGGCTGCAGTCCATGGGGTCGCGAACAGTCGGACACGACTGAGCGACTTCACTTTCACTTTTCACTTTCATGCATTGGAGAAGGAAATGGCAACCCACTCCAGTGTTCTTGCCTGGAGAATCCCAGGGATGGCGGAGCCCGATGGGCTGCCGTCTGTGGGGTCGCACAGAGTCGGACACGACTGAAGCGACTTAGCAGCAGCAGCAGCAGCAGCAGCATATACAGAAGATCTAATGATGTGATTCGCAGTGAGAATTTCCAGACGGTATTTTCAGAGCTCACACGACCAATCCCTCCCCTCATCCCCAACACCCCACCTCTACCCCACCCCCTCGTTACTCCACGCTGGGCAGAGACGAAGGGATAGAAGGTGCAAGTTGAGTTGATTGATGTGCCCGCTTCTCCTCCTCCGGCCCTGACAGGAGGAACCATGAGGCTAGGATTTGGTAAACATGAGAGTCTTGCTCAAGGCTCTAGGGACGGGAAACTCAAGCCCTGGCAGAGGCCAAAACGCCTCCCAGTTTCCAAAAGTGGACAGTCAGGCCATGTTTGAGCCCCGGGACCCAGCCGCACCACAGTAAGCCTGGATGGCCACACTGTGGCCACATCAAAGCAAAACACCAAGCAATTTCAGGGACATCTCCCCTGCAAGTTTCGGATGGAAATGCGAGTGGGAGGAGAGGCTGTGACGGCCCCAACCTCTCACCCTCTGGGTCTTGGTCGTCTCAGCCTCTCCAGGACAAACTGCCCCGCTCTGTGGTTTGGGGTTGGCTTGTGGAGACAAAGAGTGTGTTGAGCCTCACACACACAGCAGACGGAGATGCAAACTCACTGATCACCGCTTCCCTAAAGACTCCCCTCCTACGCCCCTCATGGAAAAGCCCTCCAGAGAAAAATCAATCCCCAGGCCTTTAAATCTGCCTTCTGTCCGAGTCGGAAGTTGCCAAGCACGGAGCCTTACGGGTATTCCTATCACAAAGCAAACAGGGCCCAGGCGGCCGGAAGGAGAGAGCTGCTCTTTAAAAGCTTTTAAATGCTGTTATATTTTGAAAGCCACTTACTGGAGAGGTGAGTTATTTTCTACTCCTCCTTCCCCAGAAGCACAGCCATTAAGGTTACCTGGAAACCTGTCCAGGAAGCATGTGGCAAAATAACAACCAGGCAACAGAAACATCCGGATCGGTCATCTAACAGGAGATGGTATCGGCAAGGTCACATTTGGGCAGAGGAGGAAGAGGAAACGTCACTCGTTAACAGGCCCTGGCTATACTGGGGGTGGTTCACATGTACATGTGGGAAGGGGGGCCTTGTTCTTAGCTTGGCTGGGAGGGCACCTGGTTGATTTAAGTTGGAAACAAGGGAGATCTGAGATCAGATCATACTGAAGACTGCACCGTGGAAGGAAGAACCACAAGGAGAATAAAAAGGTACTCCGCTGGTGCCGCTAGTGGTAAAGAATCTGCCTGCCAGTGCAGGAGATACAAAAGACACAGGCTCAATCCCTGGATTGGGAAGGTCCCCTGGAGGAGGGTATGGCAACCCACTCCAGTATTCTTGCCTAGACAATCCCCATGGACAGAGGAGCCTAGGGGGCTACTGCGCATGGGGTCACAAAGAATCAGACGTGACTGAGCGACTAAACAGCAACAAACCTTTTGGAGATGTGATGGACGCAGAGAATGACCCAAGAACACTGCTTTTTAAGTTGCTAGAGCAAAATAATACAGCGTGAAGGAGTATCTAGGGGGGAGTGAGGGGGGCGGACAAGAAGATTTCATAATGAAGGTGATCTTGAAGAGTCTTGGACAGCAAAGAAGATGGGAGAAGAGATGGAGCGGTTGGTGGTGGCTGGTATGGTGCACTAGCTGGACCCGTGTGCTATGGACATGAAGCAAAATAACCAGGAGATGAGTTGATAGAATGGGAAAAGTACAGTGTTGTTGATTTGAATGTTCTGGGCTGAATGATTGTAGGGGTAGGAAAGGGAGATGACTCCTCTGTCTCGTCATAACCTTAGCTCCAGACTCTAAAAAATAGTCTTTCATATTTTATGAAAGGCTTTTTTTTTTTTTTTTTTTGCTGTTTCTAAAGAGCTTATTCCTAATGTGTATTTCATTTCTAACCAACACCCTTTCTATGTCAGATGAGGTGATAAAATTTGTAATTATAGAGAAGCAGCAAAGCTGTGACTCAGCTCTTTCCCCAGGCAGCCTTGCCCACAGACGCAAGGCTTGGGGAAGTCCAGCTGGCATGAAAAAAAAAGACAGGGAAAAGGGACCACGGCAAAAAGTGGTGCGTGAATGTTCGCTGAATCCATCTCCTTTGCTTTACCCCAAAATATATCCTTTTTTTCCCCCCTGATTTAGCATGAAGATGGGTAGCTAATGAAACCCTGTCATTCTGGAAGGTCAGTTATCAGAAAACTTGTGGTAACTCAGCTGAAAGCAGGAGGGGAGCTGGCGGACAATTCCTGGGCTTTCCAGGCACCAGTCATAGTTCCATCAGGGGCGTCTGTGCAAGTCGCTGAACCACGGCCCCAGATACCTGAGCAAACACAGAGGCTCAGATACTAAAAACACCGCCAGGAAATCTCCACAAGGCCAGCAACCCTCAGGAAGAGGAGAGGGGTGCATGATAAAAGCCGAGCTGACATGCCACACTCCTCTCAAATTACAGAAAACCAACGCTGTCACCCTGAAAAGATTGAGCAATACACTGGCCCACATACTTCACGAATGCCAGGCGCCATCTTCCTGAGAAGGATACTCACCAGCGCGCTGGGGAATGGTGGTCCTCGCAAGCCTTCTCGAATTGTCAGTTCAGTTCAGTCGCTCAGCCGTGTCTGACTCTTTGTGACCCCATGGACTGCAGCACACCAGGCCTCCCTGTCCTTCACCAACTCCCGGAGTTTACCCAAATTCATGTCCATCAGGTCGGTGATGCCATCCAACCATCTCATCCTCTGTTGTCCCGTCTCCTCCTGTCTTCAATCATTCCCAATCAGGGTCTTTTCAAATTAGTCAGTTCTTCGCATCAGGTGGCCAAAGTATTGGAGCTTCAGCTTCAGCAACAGTCCTTTCAATGAATATTCAGGACTGATTTCCTTTAGGATGGATTGGTAGGGGATACCTGATCTCAGCTCCTCTGAAAACGGAATATGGCATGTATCAGACAGGCACCTGGTCATCCCCAGGCACCTCACAAAGGACAAAAGACAGAAGTTTAAAGCCATGAACTGGAAGACTCAGTTGCACCTCTGACATACTACAGTCTCAAGAGATTCACTTAGGTTCTCTAGGAATTTGTTTCCCCATTTCCAAAATTACACAGAATAGACAACCTGTGTGTGTGCATGTACGTATGTGTGTGTGGCCTTACCACTCTCTACTGCCCTGATGTACTGGGATCAATTATAACCTATTACTTAGCCAAGTGTCAGTGGGCATTTATCCTCCCTCTCACATAAAATACATATATAAAATTCACACACACACACACTCAGAAAGAATGCGAATCCTTTCATTTTCTTCACCCCCAATATGTTCTTCTGAGCAAAGAAGGGTAGAATTCATGTTACAAGCCAAGAATTGCTCATAAGGTTACATACATTCATGAGAAGATATTACACACAGGAGCATCATGCTTCCTGTGTGCCTCAAGGGGTAGGTTTGGGGGTGAGTTTAGTTGGGTGAGGCTAAACTCTGCTGGCAGAGAAGGCAATGGCACCCCACTCCAGTGCTCTTGCCTGGAAAATCCTATGGACGGAGGAGCCTGGTAGGCTGCAGTCCATGGGGTCTCGAAGAGTCGGACACGACTGAGCGACTTCCCTTTCACTTTTCACTTTCATGCACTGGAGAAGGAAATGGCAACCCACTCCAATGTTCTTGCCTGGAGCCTGACAGGGGACGGGGGAGCCTGGTGGAGCCTGGTGGGCTGCCATCTATGGGGTCGCACAAAGTTGGACACGACTGAAGCGACTTAGCAGCGGCAGCAGCAAAATCTGCTGGACTTGGTTTTCTAACTATCTAGGGTTATTTGTTTGCTCACTTACCTGACACGTCCAGATCCTTGTGTCTAAAGGTACTCTGTGTGTGTCCTTATGTTCCTCCCATCAGCCCCCGACCCTAATCCCACCAAAGCAAGAGGTCAGCAGGGCAGCTGGAGGCCTCACCCCCGAGAGGCCTGGAAGGAAAAGGGAACTTAAGAGAGACCACAAACTGTTTCCTACCTTCTCTGGGCCCCAGTGATCCTTTTTTCCAATAAAACCATAAAAGGATTTAAAAAAAATAATAGTACATACAAAAAAAAAAAAAAAGCACAAAAATTTCACCAGGCATAGAGATTTCTGTAGGAAAACTTTCAGGATTTGAGATTTGAGATTTCACGAGATGAGAAAGGGGATTGGATATCAACAGAAAAAAGTCCTGGCAGGAGGCAATTAGCTAAAAGTTAGGAATGAGGGTGCAGGGAACTTTGGGGGATGTGTGTGTGTGCTTAGTCACATCCAGCTCTCTGTAGCCCTATGGACTGTAGCCTTGTCCGTGGAATTCTCCAGGCAAGAATACCAGAGTGGGTTGCCATTTTCTCCTCCAGGGGATCTTCCGGACCCAAGGGTCGAACCTGCGTCTCCTGCACTGGCAGCGGACTCTTAACCTCTGGTGTCACCTCAGACTCTCTTGGGGACGTATTTCCCCCTAAATGTGGTGAAGAAGGATCCTTTGAGCCCTCTGGATGGGCCCAAAGGCGAGGGAATCACCTTTGCAAGGCCCGATGTACAGTGGATTCCAGGCCAGTGGCCAATGGCAAGCTTTCCCCGAGCCTCCACCGCCTTCCAAGTTAATTCCCTTCAGGTGCTCCACCATCCACCTGATGGCATTATACAGGCTCCTTGTTCACTGGCTCAAACCATTCCAAACCCTCCCAAACCCTCCCAGGCCTCTTGCTTGTCTCTTTACTTTTAATCCCATCTTGTCTGTTTCCCAGAATATCAAAATTTGCCCATAATCCTCAGTACAGATCAACTCCCGGTGTCTGCATTTTTTTTTCTAGGTGTAAAAAAAAAAAAGCAGCAGCTCCGAGCCAGTTCCCTCACCTACGTGTCTTGCTCCCACGCCCGTCCAGTCATCCTTATCTCCCTGAATAACCCCTCCTGGGCCTCCTGCCAGAAAATATGTTTCAAGTTTCCCTTGAATTTTTACATGGCAGACTTCTGAAACATGTAAATAATATATAAGGCCAACCTATCTTGGGAGCTAAGAGCAACCAAAATTCTCCAACTGCAAAAATGCCCCCCAAGTTGGTTGTGCCTTTAAAAAAAAAAAAAGGACTTGTGAAATATTCGAGTCTCTTGTTAAGGCAAACAGCACCCGGTGACCTAAACCTTCAAGCAACGGCCCAAAGTGAGGGGAAGTGTGCTGTTGACTCGGATTTACAGAAAGCGAGTGTGACTCACGGCAAGGTCCTGCGATCTCGCACGAACTCACTCTGCCTGCAAAAGCCCGGGGATCAGTGGGTGAGCCAATGTCAACCCGGCCAGGCAGGCAGAAGCCCTTTGTTTTTCCCGTCGTGCGGAAACGCCAGGTCCCCGTGGCTTCTGACAAAGGGCCTCGTCCAGCCGGCGTGTCACCGTGCGCGTTGGCCACGGCGGCCGCCCGAGGACGTGCGCGCGCGGACCCGCTCCCCGACTGGCCGGCGTCGCGGCCGCCTCGGCGCGGGAGAGAGGGCCGGCGGGCCGGGCGCAGCGCCCCCTGCTGGACGCCGGCGACGGCGCGGCGGGCTCGAGTTGACCGCGGACCCAGAGCCTCCCGCCGGGGACCGCCGAGGTGGCCCAGCAGCCCGCTCCAGTGTTCTTGCCTGGAGGGTCCCAGGGACAGAGGAGCCTGGCGGGCTACAGTCCATTCTGGAAAGAGAACAAAAACACTAGCAGGAATGTGCTCCCTTTATCCAAACCAATCCTCGAGGCCACACGCCCTCCTTTCCTCACCATAGCATGCAGCTGGTGTGTGTGTGTGCACACGTGTGTGCAGGAACACAGCGAGGCTGCATATTCAGGAGTGTCTGCACTGACCTCCCAGAGTGGACATCATCCTATGCCTTTCTGGGTTGGTAAGCAGCTCCCCAGCTGACAGAGGCTTTTGCATCAAGTATCCCGGTTCCTCTCCCACTGCTCTGTACAAGTGGTAACACAGTCTCAACCGAAGGACTGCCAGCTCCCTGACTCTGCTAGTAGAATTACTCATAACCTAGCCACGTCTGAGGATGACGGCTCACTGAGGAGCTTTCCCCTTTTCCAAAGATTTCGCCCACATGGAAACAAAGGCTTGTCACAATCCCCTAGCCGGTCAGGTCGGGCTGTCAGCATGGAGCAGATCAAGGGCTGACTGCGAGATGAAGTCAACGCCGCTGGCTGCGGGAGGGAGCAGTCTGCAGGCACAGCTCAGCGGCTTCCAGGTGGCGGGTACTGGGAAACTCACAGGAAGCTTACAGACTGTGAGCGGTTTTGCCAGGACCTCCCTGGCTCTTGAGCGTTGTGCTCATATATGTCACACTCATAGGAAACTTTTCTTGCCTAAGAGGTTACGGACCTAAATCCAGGGGGGGTTGTGAAAGCAGGAAGCCTGAAAAACAAGGCAAAGATGTCAGATGAAGGGTGCTGCTGCTCTGGCAACAGTGTTCACAGACTGTGTGAGGGACACCAGTGACCCAAAATACTGATGCTTTGGGATTTTCCTCCTGACTGAATAATAAAAATTACAGTATCTTACGAGCTTACTTTAGAATAATAGAACAATAGAATGGGAAAGACTAGAGATCTCTTCAAGAAAATTAGAGATACCAAGAGAACATTCCATGCAAAGATGGGCTCAATAAAGGACAGAAATGGTACAGACCTAACAGAAGCATAAGATATTAAGAAGAGGTGGCAAGAATACACAGAAAACTGTATAAAAAAAGATCTTCATGATCCAGATAATCCTGACGGCGTGATCACTCACCTAGAGCCAGACATCCTGGAGTCTGAAGGCAAGTGGACCTTAGGAAGCATCACTACAAACAAAGCTAGTGGAGGTGATGGAATTCCACTTGAGCTATTTCAAATCCTGAAAGATGATGCTGTGAACGTGCTGCACTCAATATACCAGCAAATTTGGAACACTCAGCAGTGGCCACAGGACTGGAAAAGGTCAGTATTCTTTCCAATCCCTAAGAAAGGCAGTGCCAAAGAATGCTCACACAACCACACAATTGCACTCCTCTCACATGCTAGTAAAGTAATGCTCAAAATTCTCCAAGCCAGGCTTCAACAATATGTGAACCGTGAACTTCCAGATGTTCAAGCTGGTTTTAGAAAAGGCAGAGGAACCAGAGATCAAATTGCCAACATCTGCTGGATCATTGAAAAAGCAAGAAAGTTCCAGAAAAACATCTATTTCTGTTTTACTGACTATGCCCAAGCCTTTGACTGTGTGGATCACAATAAACTGTGGAAAATTCTGAAAGAGATGGGAATACCAGACCACCTGACCTGCCTCTTGAGAAATCTGTATGAGGGTCAGGAAGCAACAATTAGAACTGGACATGGAACAACAGACTGGTTCCAAATAGGGAAAGGAGTACGTCAAGGCTGTATATTGTCGCCCCGCTTATTTAACTTATATGCAGAGTACATCATGAGAAACGCTGGGCTGGATGGAGCACAAGCTGGAATCAAAGTGAAAAAGAACTAAAAAGCCTCTTGATGAAGGTGAAAGAGGAGAGTGAAAAAGTTGGCTTAAAGCTCAACATTCAGAAAACGAAGATCATGGCATCTGGTCCCATCACTTCATGGCAAATAGATGGGGAAACAGTAGAAACAGTGACAGACTTTATTTTGAGGGGCTCCAAAGTCACTGCAGATGGTGACTGCAGCCATGAAATTAAAAGATGCTTATTCCTTGGAAGAAAAGTTNTTAAAGCTCAACATTCAGAAAACTAAGATCATGGCATCTGGTCCCATCACTTCATGGCAAATAGATGGGGAAACAGTGGAAACAGTGACAGACTTTATTTTGAGGGGCTCCAAAGTCACTGCAGATGGTGACTGCAGCCATGAAATTAAAAGATGCTTATTCCTTGGAAGAAAAGTTATGACCAACCTAGATAGCATATTAAAAAGCAGAGACATTACTTTGCCAACAAAGATCCATCTAGTCAAGGCTATGGTTTTCCCAGTAGTCATGTATGAATGTGAGAATTGGACTATAAAGAAAGCTGAGCACCAAAGAATAGATGCTTTTGAACTGTGGTGTTGGAGAAGACTCTTGAGAGTCCCTTGGACTGCAAGGAGATCCAACCAGTCCATCCTAAAGGAGATCAATCCTGGGTATTCATTGGAAGGACTGATGTTAAAGCTGAGACACCAATACTTTGGCCACCTGATGCTGAGAGCTGACTCATTTGAAAAGACCCTGATGCTGGGAAAGACTGAGGGCAAGAGGGGAAGGGGACGACAAAGGATGAGACGGTAGGATGGCACCAACGACTCAACGGGCATGAGTTTGAGTAAATTCCGGGAGTTGGTGATGGACAGTGAGGTAAGGCCTGGTGTGCTGCAGTCCATGGGGTTGCAAAGAGTCAGACACAACTGAACGACTGAACTGAACTGAACTGAAGAGCTTACTTGGGCCTCCCACGTGGCGTTAGTGGTAAAGAACCTGCCTGCCCATGCAGAAGATGCAAAGAGATGCAGGTTCAATCCCTGCATTGGGAAGATGCCCTGGAGGAAGGCAAGGCAACCCACTCCAGTATTCTTGCCTGGAGAATCCCATGGACAGAGGAGCCTGGCGGGCGGTATAGTCATTAGGGTCGCAAAGAGCTGGACGTGTCTGAGATGACTTAGCATGCATGCAAGAGCTTACTCAGGCCAGGCAGCAGGCTAAGTACTTTACCTGTGTGGGGTTTGTTGTTGTTTGTTTATTTTCATGTGATCCTCGCAACTGCTGTATAAGATACGCACTGTCATCAGCCCTGTCTGGGACTTTCCGGGTGGCTCCGTGGTAAAGAATCTGCCTGCAGTGCAGGAGACGCGGGTTTGATCCTTGGGTCAGGAAGATCCTCTGGAGGAGGAAATGGCAACCCGCTCCAGTATCCTTGCCTGAAAAATCCCATGGACAGAGGAGCCTGGCGGGCTACAGTCCATGGGGTCACAAAAGAGTCAGACACGACTCAGTGGCTAAACAACAGCAAACTAAGGCCCAAAGAGGTTAAGAAGTCTGCCTAAGGTGACACGGCTCAGAGGAGTCAAAACCAGATTCAAACCTAGGTGTCTCTGGCCCAAAGACTACGTTTCTAGCGTTTGCTGCCTCTCAGCTCTCAAAGCCCTCCTAGGCCCTGCACTGGAGTCTATTTTAGTGTTTGTTTCAGGGGCAAAAATGACTCACCAACCACATGACCACAGGACTCATTTTCTCTGACCCCTCTGAGCAGGGCTCGAGGGCTTGAGGGAACCTTTCGTTTACTTTGCTTTGAGCCAGGGCAACAGGCTAGGAATGGTTGGAATAAATAGTTCTGGGCAAGAGGTCAGGGGACAGACTGGACTCTGGGTGGAAAATCAAACAAGGCCTCTCAGTTGGGCTCTTGGTCCCATGAGGTGACCCCCAGACAGGGGGTCAGGCTTGCAGAGGCATCTCTGAAAGGGGTCTACCCGGGCTGAAGAGCTGCCTGGCCTGTTCTTAAAGAGGCTTTAGCGCTCCTGCATGGGGGATGGGACACTGCTGTCCTGGATACAGCGTCCACTTCTGCCACAAACCAGCTGTGGCACCTGGAACAGAAGCAAGGAACCACCTCTGGCAACGCCAGCTCTGAAGACTTCAGAGATTCCCCCTTGGCCCTGCATTGTGGCCACAGCGGCCCCCGCTGTGCTGAGCTTCGGGCTAACACGACCGGCGCAAGAGGCCAGGCTCTGCAGATACAGAGTTTTATGGTTCTACCAGTTCCACCACCACCACAATAAAGTGCTATTGTTCTTGTTAATTCTGATGTGCACTTACATGCAAACGGGCAAAGAGATGTTGCCAGTCTTTCACCCTCGGGTGAAAACTTTCTGGATAGCGTTCCATCAGTTCAGTTCAGTTCAGCCGCTCGGTTGTCTCCGCTCTCTGTGACCCCATGGACTGCAGCACGCCAGGCCTCCCTGTCCATCACAAACTCCCGGAGTTCACTCACACTCAATGTCCATTGAGTCGGTGATGCCATCCAGCCATCTCAACTTCTGTTGTCCCCTTCTCCTCCCGTCTTCAATCTTTCCCAGCATCAGGGTCTTTTCCAATGAGTCAGCTCTCCACATCAGGTGGCCAAAGTATTGGAGTTTCAGCTTCAGCATCAGTCCTTCCAATGAATATTCAGGACTGATCTCCTTTAGGATGGACTGGTTGGATCTCCTTGCAGTCCAAGAGACTCTCAAGAGTCTTCTCAGAAGGGGACGACAAAGGATGAGACGGTAGGATGGCACCAACGACTCAACGGGCATGAGTTTGAGTAAATTCCGGGAGTTGGTGATGGACAGTGAGGTAAGGCCTGGTGTGCTGCAGTCCATGGGGTTGCAAAGAGTCAGACACAACTGAACGACTGAACTGAACTGAACTGAAGAGCTTACTTGGGCCTCCCACGTGGCGTTAGTGGTAAAGAACCTGCCTGCCCATGCAGAAGATGCAAAGAGATGCAGGTTCAATCCCTGCATTGGGAAGATGCCCTGGAGGAAGGCAAGGCAACCCACTCCAGTATTCTTGCCTGGAGAATCCCATGGACAGAGGAGCCTGGCGGGCGGTATAGTCATTAGGGTCGCAAAGAGCTGGACGTGTCTGAGATGACTTAGCATGCATGCAAGAGCTTACTCAGGCCAGGCAGCAGGCTAAGTACTTTACCTGTGTGGGGTTTGTTGTTGTTTGTTTATTTTCATGTGATCCTCGCAACTGCTGTATAAGATACGCACTGTCATCAGCCCTGTCTGGGACTTTCCGGGTGGCTCCGTGGTAAAGAATCTGCCTGCAGTGCAGGAGACGCGGGTTTGATCCTTGGGTCAGGAAGATCCTCTGGAGGAGGAAATGGCAACCCGCTCCAGTATCCTTGCCTGAAAAATCCCATGGACAGAGGAGCCTGGCGGGCTACAGTCCATGGGGTCACAAAAGAGTCAGACACGACTCAGTGGCTAAACAACAGCAAACTAAGGCCCAAAGAGGTTAAGAAGTCTGCCTAAGGTGACACGGCTCAGAGGAGTCAAAACCAGATTCAAACCTAGGTGTCTCTGGCCCAAAGACTACGTTTCTAGCGTTTGCTGCCTCTCAGCTCTCAAAGCCTTCCTAGGCCCTGCACTGGAGTCTATTTTAGTGTTTGTTTCAGGGGCAAAAATGACTCACCAACCACATGACCACAGGACTCATTTTCTCTGACCCCTCTGAGCAGGGCTCGAGGGCTTGAGGGAACCTTTCGTTTACTTTGCTTTGAGCCAGGGCAACAGGCTAGGAATGGTTGGAATAAATAGTTCTGGGCAAGAGGTCAGGGGACAGACTGGACTCTGGGTGGAAAATCAAACAAGGCCTCTCAGTTGGGCTCTTGGTCCCATGAGGTGACCCCCAGACAGGGGGTCAGGCTTGCAGAGGCATCTCTGAAAGGGGTCTACCCGGGCTGAAGAGCTGCCTGGCCTGTTCTTAAAGAGGCTTTAGCGCTCCTGCATGGGGGATGGGACACTGCTGTCCTGGATACAGCGTCCACTTCTGCCACAAACCAGCTGTGGCACCTGGAACAGAAGCAAGGAACCACCTCTGGCAACGCCAGCTCTGAAGACTTCAGAGATTCCCCCTTGGCCCTGCATTGTGGCCACAGCGGCCCCCGCTGTGCTGAGCTTCGGGCTAACACGACCGGCGCAAGAGGCCAGGCTCTGCAGATACAGAGTTTTATGGTTCTACCAGTTCCACCACCACCACAATAAAGTGCTATTGTTCTTGTTAATTCTGATGTGCACTTACATGCAAACGGGCAAAGAGATGTTGCCAGTCTTTCACCCTCGGGTGAAAACTTTCTGGATAGCGTTCCATCAGTTCAGTTCAGTTCAGCCGCTCGGTTGTCTCCGCTCTCTGTGACCCCATGGACTGCAGCACGCCAGGCCTCCCTGTCCATCACAAACTCCCGGAGTTCACTCACACTCAATGTCCATTGAGTCGGTGATGCCATCCAGCCATCTCAACTTCTGTTGTCCCCTTCTCCTCCCGTCTTCAATCTTTCCCAGCATCAGGGTCTTTTCCAATGAGTCAGCTCTCCACATCAGGTGGCCAAAGTATTGGAGTTTCAGCTTCAGCATCAGTCCTTCCAATGAATATTCAGGACTGATCTCCTTTAGGATGGACTGGTTGGATCTCCTTGCAGTCCAAGAGACTCTCAAGAGTCTTCTCCAACACCACAGTTCGAAAGCATCAAAAGCGTTCCGTACTTGGCCGTTTCTGGAAGGCAGCCTGTCCTGGCCAGGTGAGCCAGGCGGCATGTGCCTTAAAGCCATCCACGCGGCCCTAGTCCACTTCCAGCACGGCCAGTGCTCACTGCCCCAGGAGGCCAACCAGCCCGAAAAGCAAAAGAAAACCGTGCCGGGTTTCCATCTGAAGGCTCCAGGGCACGGATGGATGGGAGTGAGAGGGCAGCCATGCTGAAGCGCGGTCCTCTCTGGAGGAGCAAGGAAGTCGGGACTCGGGAGGGGCGGGGGGGATCCCCCACCTCCCCCCAGACACCAGGGAGGCCCATCCCCCACCGCAGCGCAGGTAGCCAGGTGGGAACTGGCACTCAGCACAGGCCTCAAGCGCTCAGACCCCCCACCCAAAAAAAAACCCCACCTATCTCTGGGAGGTGCTGGGGGACGCCACATGGCACTGCACCTTCCTCAACTGTTCCTGAATGTTATCGAGACCGCGGAAAGCTGTTTGCACGAACCGATTTTTAAATATTCCATATAAGGGGGAAAACCATCCACAGTATGAACGCAGGGGACTGGCTAAGTATAGGCTGATGCGTCCTGTGCTGTCTATGAGTTTATCGACAAGGAGAGGCAGAGGGCAGATAAGGTAGAGGAGTCTTGTCAGGCTCCAACATGAAAAGCAGAGAGCAGTAGCTGCTTGCTGAAGCGCGAGCTGCTTGGATCTGACAAGATAGAAAGGAAGTGGGCAACCTGATGGGTGTAGGCTGTCTGGGCAGATGCATGATCCAGGCAGGCGTCAAAACCAGGACCCGCACCACACGAGAGTGAAACCCGGTGCACCTGCTGGGCTGTACTTGATAATAATAGTGTTTCATCAGTGGCAACAACTGTGCCAGCTAGCGCAGATGTTAGTACAGGGGAAGCTGAGGGCAGGAAAGGAGGACACATGGGAAATATTTTTACTATCAGCTCAGTTTATTTTTTAAGACTTTTTGGGTGTGGCCCATTTTTAAAGTCTTTGTTGAATTTGTTACAATATTCCTTTTTTTTTTTTTTTAGGACAGTGAGGTAAGGCCTGGTGTGCTGCAGTCCATGGGGTTGCAAAGAGTCAGACACAACTGAACGACTGAACTGAACTGAACTGAAGAGCTTACTTGGGCCTCCCACGTGGCGTTAGTGGTAAAGAACCTGCCTGCCCATGCAGAAGATGCAAAGAGATGCAGGTTCAATCCCTGCATTGGGAAGATGCCCTGGAGGAAGGCAAGGCAACCCACTCCAGTATTCTTGCCTGGAGAATCCCATGGACAGAGGAGCCTGGCGGGCGGTATAGTCATTAGGGTCGCAAAGAGCTGGACGTGTCTGAGATGACTTAGCATGCATGCAAGAGCTTACTCAGGCCAGGCAGCAGGCTAAGTACTTTACCTGTGTGGGGTTTGTTGTTGTTTGTTTATTTTCATGTGATCCTCGCAACTGCTGTATAAGATACGCACTGTCATCAGCCCTGTCTGGGACTTTCCGGGTGGCTCCGTGGTAAAGAATCTGCCTGCAGTGCAGGAGACGCGGGTTTGATCCTTGGGTCAGGAAGATCCTCTGGAGGAGGAAATGGCAACCCGCTCCAGTATCCTTGCCTGAAAAATCCCATGGACAGAGGAGCCTGGCGGGCTACAGTCCATGGGGTCACAAAAGAGTCAGACACGACTCAGTGGCTAAACAACAGCAAACTAAGGCCCAAAGAGGTTAAGAAGTCTGCCTAAGGTGACACGGCTCAGAGGAGTCAAAACCAGATTCAAACCTAGGTGTCTCTGGCCCAAAGACTACGTTTCTAGCGTTTGCTGCCTCTCAGCTCTCAAAGCCTTCCTAGGCCCTGCACTGGAGTCTATTTTAGTGTTTGTTTCAGGGGCAAAAATGACTCACCAACCACATGACCACAGGACTCATTTTCTCTGACCCCTCTGAGCAGGGCTCGAGGGCTTGAGGGAACCTTTCGTTTACTTTGCTTTGAGCCAGGGCAACAGGCTAGGAATGGTTGGAATAAATAGTTCTGGGCAAGAGGTCAGGGGACAGACTGGACTCTGGGTGGAAAATCAAACAAGGCCTCTCAGTTGGGCTCTTGGTCCCATGAGGTGACCCCCAGACAGGGGGTCAGGCTTGCAGAGGCATCTCTGAAAGGGGTCTACCCGGGCTGAAGAGCTGCCTGGCCTGTTCTTAAAGAGGCTTTAGCGCTCCTGCATGGGGGATGGGACACTGCTGTCCTGGATACAGCGTCCACTTCTGCCACAAACCAGCTGTGGCACCTGGAACAGAAGCAAGGAACCACCTCTGGCAACGCCAGCTCTGAAGACTTCAGAGATTCCCCCTTGGCCCTGCATTGTGGCCACAGCGGCCCCCGCTGTGCTGAGCTTCGGGCTAACACGACCGGCGCAAGAGGCCAGGCTCTGCAGATACAGAGTTTTATGGTTCTACCAGTTCCACCACCACCACAATAAAGTGCTATTGTTCTTGTTAATTCTGATGTGCACTTACATGCAAACGGGCAAAGAGATGTTGCCAGTCTTTCACCCTCGGGTGAAAACTTTCTGGATAGCGTTCCATCAGTTCAGTTCAGTTCAGCCGCTCGGTTGTCTCCGCTCTCTGTGACCCCATGGACTGCAGCACGCCAGGCCTCCCTGTCCATCACAAACTCCCGGAGTTCACTCACACTCAATGTCCATTGAGTCGGTGATGCCATCCAGCCATCTCAACTTCTGTTGTCCCCTTCTCCTCCCGTCTTCAATCTTTCCCAGCATCAGGGTCTTTTCCAATGAGTCAGCTCTCCACATCAGGTGGCCAAAGTATTGGAGTTTCAGCTTCAGCATCAGTCCTTCCAATGAATATTCAGGACTGATCTCCTTTAGGATGGACTGGTTGGATCTCCTTGCAGTCCAAGAGACTCTCAAGAGTCTTCTCCAACACCACAGTTCGAAAGCATCAAAAGCGTTCCGTACTTGGCCGTTTCTGGAAGGCAGCCTGTCCTGGCCAGGTGAGCCAGGCGGCATGTGCCTTAAAGCCATCCACGCGGCCCTAGTCCACTTCCAGCACGGCCAGTGCTCACTGCCCCAGGAGGCCAACCAGCCCGAAAAGCAAAAGAAAACCGTGCCGGGTTTCCATCTGAAGGCTCCAGGGCACGGATGGATGGGAGTGAGAGGGCAGCCATGCTGAAGCGCGGTCCTCTCTGGAGGAGCAAGGAAGTCGGGACTCGGGAGGGGCGGGGGGGATCCCCCACCTCCCCCCAGACACCAGGGAGGCCCATCCCCCACCGCAGCGCAGGTAGCCAGGTGGGAACTGGCACTCAGCACAGGCCTCAAGCGCTCAGACCCCCCACCCAAAAAAAAACCCCACCTATCTCTGGGAGGTGCTGGGGGACGCCACATGGCACTGCACCTTCCTCAACTGTTCCTGAATGTTATCGAGACCGCGGAAAGCTGTTTGCACGAACCGATTTTTAAATATTCCATATAAGGGGGAAAACCATCCACAGTATGAACGCAGGGGACTGGCTAAGTATAGGCTGATGCGTCCTGTGCTGTCTATGAGTTTATCGACAAGGAGAGGCAGAGGGCAGATAAGGTAGAGGAGTCTTGTCAGGCTCCAACATGAAAAGCAGAGAGCAGTAGCTGCTTGCTGAAGCGCGAGCTGCTTGGATCTGACAAGATAGAAAGGAAGTGGGCAACCTGATGGGTGTAGGCTGTCTGGGCAGATGCATGATCCAGGCAGGCGTCAAAACCAGGACCCGCACCACACGAGAGTGAAACCCGGTGCACCTGCTGGGCTGTACTTGATAATAATAGTGTTTCATCAGTGGCAACAACTGTGCCAGCTAGCACAGATGTTAGTACAGGGGAAGCTGAGGGCAGGAAAGGAGGACACATGGGAAATATTTTTACTATCAGCTCAGTTTATTTTTTAAGACTTTTTGGGTGTGGCCCATTTTTAAAGTCTTTATTGAATTTGTTACAATATTCCTTTTTTTTTTTTTTAATGTTTTGGGGGATTTTTGGGGGGGGGGTGCCAAGAGGCATGTGGGATCTTAGCTTCCCCACCTGGGATCGAACCTGCACCCCCTGCATTGGAAGGTGATGTCTTAACCACTGGACCAGCAGGGAAGTCCCTGCTCAATTTTGCTGTAAACCTAAAACTATCCTTTAAGAAATGAAACCTGTTGCTTTTGTTGAGTGAAAATAAATACTCAGAAGGAAATAAAATGTTAATAGTACTATCTCTGGATGATGAGATTATGTCTAACTGCTTTTGTGTTCTTACTTTTCAAATTTCCCACATTCTCATTTTGTCTGAATTTATGTGTCATTTTATCAATCAGGTAAAACAAACGTACAGTTTAAAAATCTTGCCTGAGTGACTGTTCTCTGAGGCAGAAGCTGTATTTGCACAAAACACTCTGTTGTGTAGCTCTCTTTTCCCAGTAGGAACTTAATCCATTTTGCACCTTTAGATAATGCTTTCAATGCTTTCAGCCTTGTAGGCTGAAATCTGCTGTCTCATGGTTCAGTGGAAGACAGTAGATTAAAGCAATAACCATGAGAGAAAGGAATCCAAGCCTTCAAGGAATAATTGGGTGGGTGACTGCAAACTGAAAATCTCTTATTAAGTAGCCTGTGTGGGTATCTTGAGAAGCATCTATTAAATACCTTCAATGAGCAGAGAGGTATGGGTGCTGATATAAAGCAAGATCCCAGGATGCTGTGTAATTTAGCAAGAAGCATTGACTCTACCGTGTAGAAGTTGCAGCAGTAGAGTCGGTTTGAGAATTGGAGACAGTTATGCCAGGAAAACTCTTTAGCTGAGTTCCTAATTCTTGGCAAACTAGGCCATAAATGACTTCTGACATCTGAGAGTATTAGAAAAGTTTGTTACAACTTGGTTTTGTAACCAGGAAGAGCCAGTCCTTCCTGAACTAGGAGGATGCCTTGGGAGCAATGGCTCTGTGTGTGTGTGTGTGTGTGTGTGTGTATGCACCAAAGAGATGTTAACAAAAAGCTGTGACACCAGGAAGAGGCTGGGGTGAAGGGCCTTTCCTCCTACTCGTACACCAGCAGCTACTGGTGGACCAGTCACGGGCCACCCTCAGGAGAGTTTGCACCCCATGCCTCCACCACCACAACACAGGGCAGGGCCTGTGTGCACCTCCTGGCATGACCCACAAGGCCCCAGAGGAGCACGGATGGGGCTCACCGGAAAGCAACTGGACCAGGTGGCCTTTGGGTCCCTTGGACGCATCACAGGTGGGAAGGAAAGGACACTCGAACATCCTCTTGACAGTAACATGAGAGCTCGAGGCACTGGTCTCAGAAAACAGCACAGTGGGGGAGCGGTCTGGAACCCACGCTTCCTTCCTGCTTCTGTAGGCTCTTCAGTGTTGGTCTGGGGAAAGGAGCTGCGGCCACACCAGCTGGACAGCTGGCGCAAGCAGAGACTGCAAGTGAACACTTCATTCCAGCTAAAAGGACGATCAGAAGAGGAGGAGCCGCACGGGAAGCGGCTCCCAGCTTGCGATGCCCGGACTGCGGCCTCTGTCCAAGTGCCCCTGCTGTCGTCTTTGTCAGGCAGTCCCCAGTGGTCTTTCCCCCACCCCTCCACCTGCAGAAGCAGGGAAGCGGCATCTAGGGCCCTGATCTCAGAGCCCCCCTGGCCCTCCCCTTTTTTCTGTGGTTAAAGTTTCTGTAGCACTTGGCAGCTGGTTCAAAATTGCCCGTGACCTTCCTTCACTGGCTGGTTCAAACGTGGGCCACAACAGCCCAGGCAAGCAGGATGGAAGATGGGCCGCGGGCTGGCCTTTGCCAGGAAGGCCTGGACTGCCCACTACTGCTGCCGCGGCGACTGACCAGGCCGTCAGAGGCAAGACAAAGAGCTTCTGGGGACACAGAACGGCAGGTCCAAGAAAAAACAGGCCTTATTCTGTGTGACTTACTGAGACGTGTCCTCAGTCTTTCTTTGCTCTGAGACAGAGTCACTTCCTTGGTACCAAGGGCCCTTGTGTGCTGTGCTGGAGTCTACAGTGTGAGATCAAGGCTGTGTGCACACGGGCAAGTGCAGACACAGGCTGAGCTGTAGAAACAGGCCTTCCAGATACGCGTACACCAACAAGCTACCTTTTAACCTGTTTTCTTAAAGAGTTCAGAGTTATGATTTTCAAAAGTCCATTAGGTTAGCATCACAACGAGTAGTCTTTCAAACATCAGTGTTTGACCTGGAATTTAGATCTGAATCTATCAGCCTCTCTCCCACTGAAACTGCTGCTAAGTCTCTTCAGTCGTGTCCGACTCTTTGTGACCCCATAGACGGCAGCCCACCAGGCTCCCCCATCCCTGGGATTCTCCAGGCAAGAACACTGGAGTGGGTTGCCATTTCCTTCTCCAATGCAAGAAAGTGAAAAGTGAAAGTGAAGTCGCTCAGTCGTGTCCGACCCTCAGCGACCCCATGGACTGCAGCCTACCAGGCTCCTCCATCTATGGGATTTTCCAGGCAAGAGTACTGGAGTGGGGTGCCATTGCCTTCTCCGCTCCCACTGAAAAGCCTCAGAATATTCCCAGGCTTCTTTCTAGACACCAGATGAGGCACTCCTGAATACCACATGGTCACTTACAAACTTGGGTTAGAAACCTCCTGTCAGCTGAAGTCAAGGACTCTCATTCACATTACTTCCAAAGACATAGAACTCAAATGTTTCAATGACATGCTGTTCTTATATACACAAGATACTAGTGAGTGAAAAAGATAATAGTAGCTATCACTTATCAGTGCTTTACATATACTAATTTATTTATGCCTGTCAGCAAATAAAATGAAGACCACCAGAGCTAAAAAAGAAATAATAAGCAAAGAGGTGGATGGAAAATGGATGAAGGAGTGCATAGATGAATAGATGAAATAAAAAGCTAAGTCTACTGACTTATCAAACAAAGGAACATAAGCTGGCGATGAAGTAGAAATTCACTGAGAGGGAAAAAGTGCTGGCCAGGAGCAGGTTTCTTAAGGTTTTTGGTAACTAAGGATAGGGACCCAGTACTCTGGATCTCTCTGGAGAGGGTAGAATGAATCCACAGGCCTAAACACAGTTGGCTAAAGACACAGAAACAGCCAAATGTCCATCAACAGAGGAATGCATAAAGAAGATATAGTGCATATATACAATGGAATACTACTCAGCCACAAAAAAGAATGAAATAATGCCATTCGCAGCAACATGGATGCAACCAGAGATTATACTAAGTGAGGTAAGTCGGATGGAGAAAGATAAATATCATATGATATCCCTTATCTGTGGAATCTAGAACATGACATAAATGCATCTATGGAACAGAATGAGTCAAAGAGAACAGACCGTAGTTGCCAAGAGTGGGGGGAGTGGGGGAGGGCTGGAGTGGGAGGTTGGGCTTAGCAGATGTAAACCATTATAAACAGAACGGATCAACAATAAAGTCCTACTGTAAACACAGGGGACTACATTCAATATCCTACCGTAATCATAATATAGAAGAATACATTATAAGAAGAATGCATATGTATGTGTATAGGGGCTTCCCCGGGAGCTCAGTTGGTAAAGAATCTGCCTGCAATGCAAGAGACCCTGCAAGATTCCTGAGTCAGGAAGATCCCCTGGAGAAGGAAATGGCAACCCACTCCAGTAATCCTGCCTGGAGAATCCCACGGACTGAGAAGCCTGGCTGGCCACAGTCCATGGGGTCGCAAAGAGATGGGCATGACTTAAATCACCACGTGTACGTATAACTGAATCACTTTGCTGAATAGAAGTGATTAACACAACATTGTAAATCAACGATACTGCAATAAAAAAGGAAACAAAAATAAACACAGTTGGCTAAAACAAACCTACACAGTCCATGGGGTCGCAAAGAGATGGGCATGACTTAAATCACCACGTGTACGTATAACTGAATCACTTTGCTGAATAGAAGTGATTAACACAACATTGTAAATCAACGATACTGCAATAAAAAAGGAAACAAAAATAAACACAGTTGGCTAAAACAAACCTCATTCCTCGCTGCTAAGGAAGACTCTTCAGTTAGGACCAGTGAGAGTCTGGGGGGCCAGGGTCTCCCCGAGTTCATGGCCCTTGATCAGCTTCCACTGCTCAGGGCCAACTGTGCGAAACACACCCTCAGCTGTTAGCCCTCCTTGGCAAGGGCTGCTGGTCCAGAAAACTGCCCTTTACATTTCTCCCCTCAGCCTTGCCTTACTTCCTCACTTTAAAATTTCACGCAAGGAATATTTTCTAAATGGAAATGAAGTGTGCGTGTTTGCCATCGAGCCCTTTCCCTGTATCTTCAGACCCTTTGGAGGCAGTCACCTTAACCCCTTCGAAAGTGAACTGCGTCCTGCAGTTAAGCAGGAAGAGTGGCATAGCTGTGAATGCATAATCTTCTGGTTGCAGGTCACTGGGCATCTGATCGTCCCCCAAAGACGATTGTGTTACGCTTCAGAAACAAACTTCTTAATCAGGTAACAGAGCAACAAGGAGCCATCTGAGAAATGAATCTTAGGCAGTAAACACACATA
>SJYT01078119.1:402466-437626 GCA_006410635.1 Cephalophus harveyi
AAAAAAAAAAAAAAAAAATCTATCAGACTCAGAATATCAGCTAAATTTATGAGTTCAGTTAGCCTCACATCTGGGTAATCCATTTACAAAAACTTTTGAGGATCCTCCCTGGGTTTAAAAAATTCTCTAATTATGGCCCTCGGCTTGGCCTTTGAGCTGAAGGGTTCTGCCTATAGCCTCAAGCGGTCCCGTTTCTAAAGCAGTCATTTAGTAGTCTGTCCAGGGTGGACAGGCAACTCAGAGGATTACTAGAATGAGCACTCAAATGAAGGATAGAGAGGAATAGATAGATAGTTAGGCAGGAGATAGATGGGGCCCCCAGGGCAAACAGCAGGGCAGGCGGCTGAGCCCTGCACAGACTGAAGATAAGCCAGTCCATAGTTCTCATTCTCAAAGTCAGGAAACCTCCCTGACTACACATGCTTCTTGGAGGTCAAAAGGGGAGTGATGCTCAGCGATGCTAACTACCCACAGCCTCTTCAGGAGAACCCATCTTGACTAAGAGACACACGCACACATGGGAGACTCTTAAAGCCAGTCCATAGTTCTCATTCTCAAAGTCAGGAAACCTCCCTGACTACACATGCTTCTTGGAGGTCAAAAGGGGAGTGATGCTCAGCGATGCTAACTACCCACAGCCTCTTCAGGAGAACCCATCTTGACTAAGAGACACGTGCACACATGGGAGACTCTTGAGACATACCAGATACGGACTCTGAACCAGGCAAATCAAAACAACAGGCCAAACGAGACCTGGAAGAAATGTACCGTAGAGGTGATTTAAACTTATAAACATAGAAGTGATTTAAACTACCATGAGGGCTCAGCTGTCTTTCTCTGAGTCGGCTTGTGTTCTATCCACACATACTGTAGTGTTTCCTCCCAATAATCACTTCACTTGTTTCACTACCTTCGTCTTTGTGGGAATTCTTTTTCTGCAAAGCCAAAGAGCCAGGGCCTTGTCCTTGACCCCCTGATCTAGCGGCTCAGATCTGATGCTCTCTTTGCTGTGACCCGATGTCAATCTCTGGCCAGGAACTGAAAGCCTGCTTCAAGCCGCTGCAGGCCATCTGAGATCAGTACATCAGTCTTTAGCTTTTGTTTGTTTTAGGTGCTTTTCATATCATTAATCTTTCATTAGCCTTCTAGAACAGATCTTTCGATAAGGCTAATTTGGAATTTTGAAGACTTTAGAGTCTTCTGTTAAAATCTTCCAGTTAAGTCTTCCAGTTAAAATAGGTACAGCATTTTAAGATGAGAGTTTTATCCGCCTGCGGAATGCAAGAGACAGCAAGAGGCTCAGGTTTGATCCCTGTGTTGAGAAGATCCCCTGGAGAAGGGAATGGCACCCCGCTCCAGTATTCTTGCCTGGAGAACCCCATGGACAGGAGCCTGGTGGGCAAAGAGGTCAGAAAGAATCGGATACGGTTGAGTGACTGAGCACAGAAGAATTTTCAAGCCAAAGGATCCAAGGAACTAAGCCCTACAAATACTGTCTCTGGCTCATCTAATTTTAGAAAAGAGAAAAATTCTTACCACTCTTGCTTCCAGCAGACCCTGCAGGCAGGGATCCAGGAGGCTGACTGACAGACTCGATAACAAATTACTCTCTGCTGGCTTTCTCTGTGCACACAAAAGTCAGCTTTGCAGGGTCAAAAGAACCCCATCGTGGCCATTTCAAGGCAGGATTTCCTTTAATTCTCAATTAAGTACTTGAAAAGTGAAATCACTCAGTCGTATCCTACTCTTTGCCACCCCGTGGACTATAGCCCACCAGGCTCCTCCATCCATGGGATTCTCCAGGCAAGAATACTGGAGTGGGTTGCCATTTCCTTCTCCAGGGGCTCTTCCTGACCCAGGGATCAAACCTAGACATAATGAAGCCAGCTGCTATCCCCACAGCTGGCTGTCCGTCCAGGAGCTGTTTGGCCTTTCAGGCATAAAAGTTTCCCATTATCAGTACAGTGGTTGAACTCAGACATGAGATTCGATCTCAACAGCTTTCTGAGGATAGTGTGATGGAGCGAATGCACGCTGCTTCCGCCCTTGGGTCAGTTAGACTCTTCTAACGCCCCGGTGTCTCTCTGCGACAGTCTTAAAAACACTGTGGGTTCTCACAGCACTAAGATCGGTCCTTCCCCTGGGGGTCCCTGGAAGGGCAGCACTTACTTACTGGTTTCAGTGGGGTCCCCGAAAGGACTGCTGCATGGCACGAGGATGGATCCTCAGACACTTTGCCAGGTTCTAAGTCACCTGAGAACATCTTATGGCCGGAAGAAGCAAGTGTCCCTTGCTCTTTGGAGCTGAATGATTCAGTCTTTCGCTTTACTAGTATAAGTTCTGTGTAGACCAAGTTTATATGCTTATTTTCTAATGTGTGTCTCACATAAACTGCAGCATCCTTTTGATACAGTTCTATAACGTACCTCTTTCTTTTAATATCTCTTAGCCAGTACTCTTACCTGGAAAACCTGTGGATGGAGGAGCCTGGAAGGCTGCAGTCCATGGGGTTGCTAAGAGTCGGACACGACTGAGCGACTTCCCTTTCACTTTTCACTTTCATGCATTGGAGAAGGAAATGGCAACCCACTCCAGTGTTCTTGCCTGGAGAATCTCAAGGATGAGGGAGCCTGGTGGGCTGCCATCTATGGGGTCACACAGTCTGACACGACTGAAGTGACTTAGCAGCAGCAGCAGCCAGTTCTATATTAACAACTACTTTTTTAATCGTTACATGCTATATTATTTCTGGATGTACCAAATATTTTTAAATAGAAACTTAAATGGGATGTTAAACTTCATACAGATTTTTCCCAGTCTCATATATTTACAATACTCTATAATAATAAGTCGGAGAAGGCAATGACACCCCACTCCAGTACTCTCACCTGGAAAATCCCATGGATGGAGGAACCTGGTAGGCTGCAGTCCATGGGGTCACTAAGAGTCAGACGCGACTGAGCAGCTTCACTTTCACTTTTCACTTTCATGCATTGGAGAGCGGAATGCAAGAGACAGCAAGAGGCTCAGGTTTGATCCCTGTGTTGAGAAGATCCCCTGGAGAAGGGAATGGCACCCCACTCCAGTATTCTTGCCTGGAGAACCCCATGGACAGGAGCCTGGTAGGCAAAGAGGTCAGAAAGAATCGGATACGGCTGAGTGACTGAACACAGAAGAATTTTCAAGCCAAAGGATCCAAGGAACTAAGCCCTACAAATACTTTCTCTGGCTCATCTAATTTTAGAAAAGAGAAAAATTCTTACCACTCTTGCTTCCAGCAGACCCTGCAGGCAGGGATCCAGGAGGCTGACTGACAGACTCGATAACAAATTACTCTCTGCTGGCTTTCTCTGTGCACACAAAAGTCAGCTTTGCAGGGTCAAAAGAACCCCATCGTGGCCATTTCAGGGCAGGATTTCCTTTAATTCCCAATTAAGTACTTGAAAAGTGAAATCGCTCAGTCGTATCCTACTCTTTGCGACCCCGTGGACTGTAGCCCACCAGGCTCCTCCATCCATGGGATTCTCCAGGCAAGAATACTGGAGTGGGTTGCCATTTCCTTCTCCAGGGGATCTTCCTGACCCAGGGATAGAACCCAGACATAATGAAGCCAGCTGCTATCCCCACAGCTGGCTGTCCGTCCAAGAGCGGTTTGGCCTTTGAGGCATAAAAGTTTCCCATTATCAGTACAGTGGTTGAACTCAGATATGAGATTCGATCTCAACAGCTTTCTGAGGATAGTGTGATGGAGCGAATGCACGCTGCTTCTGCGCCCTTGGGTCAGTTAGACTCTTCTAACACCCCGGTGTCTCTCTGAGACAGTCTTAAAAACACTGTGGGTTCTCACAGCACTAAGATCGGTCCTTCCCCTGGGGGTCCCTGGAAGGGCAGCACTTACTTACTGGTTTCAGTGGGGTCCCCGAAAGGACTGCTGCATGGCACGAGGATGGATCCTCAGACACTTTGCCAGGTTCTAAGTCACCTGAGAACATCTTATGGCCAGAAGAAGCAAGTGTCCCTTGCTCTTTGGAGCTGAATGATTCAGTCTTTCCCTTTACAAGTTCTGTGTAGACCAAGTTTATATGCTTATTTTCTAATGTGTTTCTCACATAAACTGCAGCATCCTTTTGATACAGTTCTATAACGTACCTCTTTCTTTTAATATCTCTTAGCCAGTACTCTTACTGGAAAATCCCATGGACGGAGGAGCCTGGAAGGCTGCAGTCCATGGGGTTGCTAAGAGTCGGACACGACTAAGCGACTTCCCTTTCACTTTTCACTTTCATGCATTGGAGAAGGAAATGGCAACCCACTCCAGTGTTCTTGCCTGGAGAATCTCAAGGACCAGGGAGCCTGGTGGGCTGCCGTCTATGGGGTCACACAGAGTCGGACACGACTGAAGTGACTTAGCAGCAGAAGCAGCCAGTTCTATATTAACAACTACTTTTTTAATCGTTACATGGTATATTATTTCTGGATGTACCAAATATTTTAAAATAGAAACTTAAATGGGATGTTAAACTTCATACAGATTTTTCCCAGTCTCATATATTTACAGTACTCTATAATAATAAGTCGGAGAAGGCGATGGCACCCCACTCCAGTACTCCTGCCTGGAAAATCCCATGGGCAGAGGAGCCTGGTGGGCTGCAGTCCATGGGGTCACTAAGAGTCAGACGCGACTGAGCAGCTTCACTTTCACTTTTCACTTTCATGCATTGGAGAAGGACACGGCAACCCACTCCAGTGTTCTTGCCTGGAGAATCCCAGGGACGGGGGAGCCTGGTGGGCTGCCGTCTGTGGGGTCGCACAGAGTCGGACACGACTGAAGCGACTCAGCAGCAGCATAATAGTAAGTACCACTAGTCCCTGTGGCTCAGCTGGTAAAGAATCCGCCTGCAATACGGGAGACCTTGGTTCAGTCTTTGGGTGGGAAGATTACTCTGGAGAAGGGAACGGCTACCCACTCCTGTATTCTGGCCTGGAGAATTCCATGGACTGCATAATCCATGAGGTCACAAAGGGTCGGACACGACTGAGCGACTTTCATGTAATAAGTATTCATTATGGTGATGCAGATATGTCTTTGGAAGCATTTTTAAAAGGCTAAAAATTACGTTCAGGATAACTCTGCCTTAAAGCATGTTTTGAATGAAATTGTTTGTGGAGATCAAATGGAGAGTGCTCTTTAATCTCACCACCCACCCTTCCGGAAGATTCCTCACAAGCACTATTCCGTGCTGCCACTAGGTGGTGCTCCAACCACGATGTCTCTACGCGCCTCGGAAACCGGTTTCAGTTCCCCAGCCCTAGGTTAGGCAAGATAGGAAATGAAATCACATTGCAGGGAATGTTTCTCAGTTTACACAGGACCCCAGCGTGAGGCTGACAACCGTAAACCGCTCTATTCGGGAAGGCAGTGGTAAGGAAATGACCAAGCCAACATGGGGTGGGGTGGGGGACGGGAAGTGACTTATTCCCCGACCTCAGGGGCTGGCCCAGTGATGCTGAAAGGGGAGGCCACGACCCAGCTCACACAGATCTCCTCCAGACCTTTCAGCCACCACAGCCAGGCCGATGCGTGCGCTAGGGCGAGGGCTAGAGCGGGAGGACCCATACGTGGGCCGTGTGTGTGTGTGTGTGTGTGTGTGTGTGTGTGTGTGCGCGCGCGCGCGCGCGCTTAATCACTCATTCGTGACCAACTCTTTGCAACTCTATGGGCCATGGCCCGCCAGGCTCCTCCATCCATGGGATTCTCCAGGCGAGAATACTGGAGTGGGCTGTCATTTCCTTCTCCAGGGGATCTTCCCGATCAAGGGATCGAAGCCGGGTCTCCCGCATCGCGGGCAGAGCTTTTACCCACTGCGCTATGAGGGAAGCCCTTATACGGGGGCCTGCGGTCTGCTGCAGCTCTGCTCTGCCCAGCTATGTGCCCTGTGGTGAGGGCAGCCTGCCACAGTCTGAACAAAGCTTCTGTCCCCATTCCTGGAGTTCTTTCAGGACATTCAGCTTCCCAAGTAAGTGCTGAGTCACTTCAAGGAAAACAGATCTCCATACCTGTTGCTGCTACGGCTGCTTAAGTCGCTTCAGTCGTGTCTGACTCTGTGCGACCCCATAGACGGCAGCCCACCAGGGCTGTCCCTGGGATTCTCCAGGCAAGAACACTGGAGTGGGTTGCCATTTCCTTCTCCAATGCATGAAAGTGAAAAGTGAAAGTGAAGTTGCTCAGTCGTGTCCAACTCTTAGTGACCCCATGGACTGCAGCCTACCAGGCTCCTCCGTCCATGGGATTTTCCAGGCAAGAGTATTGGAGTGGGGTGCCATCGCCTTCTCCGATCTCCATACCTAGGCCAGTTTAAAAACACAGGCCAGAGTGTGTGATATACTCACGAATGTGACAGGGCCACAAAAAATGAAGCAATCTGTGTGGGCCAGGGCGCTGAAAATCTTTCACGACAGAGGTGGCACTGGGAATGAAGAGAGCTGAAATGTCTGGAGGGAAATCGGGCCTTGGAGAGGAGGAGGGCATGGTAACCCACTCCAGTATTCTTGCCTGGAAAATTCCCATGGACAGAGGAGCCTGGCGGGCTGCAGTCCGTGGGGTCGCACAGAGTCGGACACGACTGAGCGGCTGAGTGCAGTGCAGTACAGGGCCTTGGTGAACATGTGGGCATTTAATTGGCCCCTTAGAATCCTAGGCTTCCCCAGTGGCTCAGAGGGTAAAGCATTTGCCTGAGTGCGGGAGACCTGGGTTCAGTCCCTGGGTCGGGAAGATCCCCTGGTGAAGGAAATGGCAACCCACTCAAGTACTCTTGCCTGGAAAATCCCATGGACAGAGAAGTCTGGTGGGCTACAGTCTACGGGGTCGCAATGAGTCAGACACAACTGAGCGACTTCACTTTCACTTTCTTTCAGAATCCTAGGGGCTGGGGGAGGCACCCCGGGAGCCACCCTGGAGGCCAGGAAAGGAGGAACCCCAGCACCCCACTTCCACCCCAGCCCTAGCAGCTCCAGCTGGTAGGGTTCTGTACAAGCTTTGAACAAAGCAATCCCCTGCTTTTTCCTCTAACTTGGAACCGCTGATCTAGTCCAAGCTGCTCGTTTTACAGATGAGGGCACTGAAGCTCACTGGGGACCTTCCGGGAGCCACAAGCGGTGGGGGACACTCCAGACACACTGCAGAAGGGAGGACAGAGTGTCCGTGTGGGAACCAGAAAGGACCACAACTCATCTGACCCACAGGTTAGAAAAGCACGTTTGTCAAACCACATAAAACTGAAGACAGTTTGTATTTTGCCTTTCAGGTTCAATTAGGAGATATGTTTTTTTCTCTTTCCAGAAACAAAGACATGGAACCTCAGATGCAATGCACAAAACTGATTAAACCCCAAACCACATCCCTAGAACCAGAAAAGTAACTGAATCATCAGTTAAAGGAAAGGCAACCCCCTGGAAAATCCTATGAACAGAGGAGCCTGGCGGGCTACAGCTCATAGAGTCCCAAAGAGTCAGACACAACTGAGCAACTGAGCATGCACACACATAGTAGTTTCAGGACAGCAAAGGGCCCACTTCATTCTGACCAACTCCATCTTCACTTGGGCTCTCCCGGAGGGAAGGCAAAATGCCAACAGTTGCAGGCATACACACTTAAAGTCTTCTAGGAAAAGAGAATCTGTATCCCAATACGCCAAGTACCAGGAGTTGCATCTCTTTGTCTTGGACTGGATCATTTGTCCCTCCTTAAACAGAATGATTTGGTTCTGTTTGGTTAGCTGTGTCACGTGACCATCCCCCAATGGGATGAAGAATTTAGCAGGGGTCACCTCCTGCTAGAACTGAGTCTTAAAGGCTGAAACCCAAATCAAGAGTAGGGAGAGGGGTGGCTCCCCAAAAGGAATAGACAGAATCTTTGCTGGGAGAAGGGATGTTGCCTTGGCAGAAACCACAGCCGTGTACCCTCTTCATCGGCTCAGCTGTTCTCTGCTGCTGTCTGTGTTGATCAGATAGAGCATAGAAGATGCCTCTGGTGGGCTGGAGAGCAGTTAAATAACAGAGACTGCTCACAAAGCTAGCTTGCCTGTTCACTGATATGTTCACTAAATAAATGTTTATTTCAAGTAAGCCACAAACTCGGACCCAGCACAGGCAGGGAGTATTCCTGGGTAAGCTGGCTTCCAGAAGCCACTGTATCAGGAAGCACCACAGGCCAGCCAAGCCCCTAGAGCCATATTTTGAGTCTTGTTTTGTTATCAGCTACTTTTTCTACATTCCTGCAGGCCCCAGGATACCAGCCTTTTCATTTTTCTGTCTTTTTCCTGGAAGTTTCTCTGCTCCTGCCTAGGACAAAGGGCTGGAGAAGGCAATGGCATCCCATTCCAGTACTCTTGCCTGGAAAATCTATGGATGGAGGAGCCTGGTAGGCTGCAGTCCATGTGGTCGCTAAGAGTCGGACACGACTGAGTGACTTCACTTTCACCTTTCAATTTCATGTACTGGAGAAGGAAATGGCAACCCACTCCAGTGTTCTTGCCTGGAGAATCCCAGGGACAGGGGAGCCTGGTGGGCTGCCATCTCTGGGGTCGCACAGAGTTGGACACGACTGAAGTGACTTAGCAGCAGCAGGACAGAGGGCAGACTTGTCTTTCTAGCTACCTCTGATGTTCTTGAAAACCAGGAAACAGATTCTATTCTTCGTTAGAACTGAGGACTGGAAAAACTTCAAAATTCAGAAGTCTTACAGTTTTCTTATGGTCTTTATTCCTGGTCATCACCTTTTCCCGGTTCCAAAAGGTCATCACCTTTTACTGCGGCTTCCTGACATTTCTGCCTCCTCTTTCTGGCATGAAGTCAGACTTGTAGTATCTCTCCCCGTGTATTAGTATCTATCCTGTGTATTAGCAGTAGCAGCTACCACTTGCCACGAGAACACTTATCTGGGCCAGGCACTGTGGAAAATACTGCAGGATAACATCTCGTGTGATCCTCATCTCCCCTCTGAGGGTGGTCCCAACACCACCCCATCTAACACCGCCCAGCAAAGAGGAAACTTGGAGCTGGAGACATGAAGTCACTTGCCTGAATCCACCTGGTCTGGGCAGCTGCTGAGGGATTTGCAAGTAGGTCGTCTTGACCCTGAAGTCCTGCTCTCAACCTCTACACACTGGTTCCCCGTGGACCTCTGCTTCAGGAAGTGCTTTCCCAGCACGGAGGCCCAAAGGCCCAGAATGATGAGAACAAACAGAAGTGTCCAGGAAGAATGCTCAGGCCCCACAGGGACACAGGCAGCCACGGGCACTTCCAATGACCCCAGGCCTGAGTGCCTTCAGGCTTGATGCCTAATGATGCATGCTCACAGCCAACATACACAGGGAAGGTTATCACAAATTTTCTTCATGCATTACCCCAACTGGTACCTAACCCAAATCACCTCCATCACTTCTATTTTATGTAGTTGAGTGTTTCTCAAACTTTTCCTCATCCATATGCCCCTCAGACAAGTGAAAAATTCACACGACCACTGCCCCAAATTCTGGTTTGATCCCCACTGGTCCCTTCCCTCCATTCCATCTTTTGCATTTTCCCATGTGGCCCACCAAAGGATTTTGCCAAAAGTCAGTTCCCATAGTTTGACTCACAAAAGAAATCCTTTTTCATTTTCCATATATAAAATTATTGTGTAATATTGAATAGGATTTTCAGAATACACTCCCAGACCTATTTAAAATATTTAACATCTCAGATGGCATGGGCTCTGACCAATCAGAGCTGGTCCTTATGGCACGCTGGAAAATTCCAGCATAACCGAAGTCTGTCCTGGTGTTTCTGCTAATTTGCCACAGAACTCCACGAGGTGAGAAGGAAAGATTGCATAATTCTCTTTCTCCTTTCTTTGAGGTAAACCTTTCTTCCTAATTTTTTTTTTCCTGCACAATGGATGGACTTATCAAGGATGAGTAACGACAGCTAGGTGCATTACTGTGTCAGATTGAGGCCCTTCCAGTCCATTGAGTTGCATCATCCATTAAGTCCATTAAGGTGGCGTCAGCTGACTGCTCACCTTAATGTTCAACTATTAAGAGACTCGGCAGGTGTCTACACAACAGCCACCCCTACTTCTTCCTCCCAGGGGAATTTCCATTTGCTTTTTTAGGTCATGAAGGGGTGAGGTACCAGGTTTCATAATCCTTGAAGGTGGAGCCAGTTGCAGAAGATGAAGCCGCACCCAAACTTGAACAATTCCTGCACTTGCCTGTGTAGGAGCGCGACATGGCAGGGACTTAGGGACATGAGCAAAGCTCACAGCGCAGAGCTGCCAGAAGTGATGTCAGAAGCGATGTCCAAAGTATGGAACCCTGCTCAGCCCAGCAAACAGCAGCAGGACCCCAAAGAGATGGAGCCAGCGTCAGGAAGAAGGTGAAAAGTGCCAGGGACATCGAGCAGTGGCTGAAGGGGCTCATTGCTAAGTGCCTGTGAAACACCCTCTGCTGATCCCCAGAAATAAATGGCAGGTGTCTGCCAGGACTGCAGCTCTCCACTGGAAGATTCAGGGGAAGAAAAACAGCAACAGTGAAGCAGATGCTATCGTTTTGTTCCCCAATAATAATAAAATAGATTCAGTGAAATCAGATTTTCCGGAGGGCCTATGAATAAGTAGTGCAGGGACTGTAAAGGCGAGCTTTCCTTCTCAAGACTCCACTGCAGGCGCATTATGGATCAGGGCAGTCAAGGGATTCCTGGGAGGCAGAGAAGAGAGACGCTGAATGATCAGCCCTAGAGATCTTTGCAGGCGTGTGTGCTAAGTCGCTTGGTAGTGTGACTCTTTGTGACCCTAGGGACTGTAGCCCGCCAAGCTCCTCTGTCTATGAGATTCTCCAGACAAGAATACTGGAGTGGGTTGCTGTGCCGTCCTCCAGGGAATCTTCCTGACCCAGGGATCGAGCCCACAGCTCATGTCTTCTGCATTGGCGGGTGTGTCATTTACCACTAGCAGCACCAGGGAATTCCCAGAGATCTCTTCAGGATCCCTTAAATCTCCAATTCCCAGTGGGGAGAAGCCCCAAGGTTCTCCAATATTGACATTCCCTGGCACTTAATCTCTCTTGGTCCTCTGACTTCATGCCTCTGAGTCCGCTGTGGCTGTCTCTGCAACTGTGGGCTCTGGATCACTCTGAGTGCCCCCAGTTCTCTGAAAGAATCCACTCAAAGGACAAAGAGAGTCGCTGTAGCAGTCCTGCCAGACTGAACCAACCCCAAACCCCCAACCCAGGAAACCGGTAAATGTATCACAGTCCACTCAAAAAATGGAATACAAAGTAGCATTATAAAGATGCCTTGGAGCTCCATACACTCTGGATAAATGGTTCTGTGACCACAACAAGGGCAGAATTTCCAGAAGATATGCTACTGTTTCAGAGAAAATAGTACACAACCATCTCCTCCAGCAAGAACCAGGGGACCAGGGAATTGTGGCTGCATGTCTAATCAAGGCTATAGTTTTTCCTCTGGTCATGTATGGATGTGAGAGTTGGACTGTGAAGAAGGCTGACTGCCGAAGAATTGATGCTTTTGAACTGTGTTTTTGGAGAAGACTCTTGAGTGTCCCTTGGACTGCAAGGAGATCCAACCCGTCCATTCTGAAGGAGATCAGCTCTGGGATTTCTTTGGAAGGACTGATGCTAAAGCTGAAACTCCAGTACTTTGGCCACCTCATGCGAAGAGTTGACTCATTGGAAAAGACTGTGATGTTGGGAGGGATTGGGGGCAGGAGGAGAAGGGGATGACAGAGGATGAGATGGCTGGATGGCATCACTGACTCGATGGACATGAGTCTGAGTGAACTCCGGGAGTTGGTGATGGACAGGGAGGCCTGATGTGCTGTGATTCATGAGGTCGCAAAGAGTCGGACACGACTGAGCGACTGAACTGAACTGAACTCAGAGAGAGGAACTTGAGGCCAGGAACAAGAGGAAGTGTCTCTTTGTACAACCTTCGGGAACAGTGACCCAGAGTTACCTTAAAACATTTCTAAGGGCTTCCCTGGTGGCTCAGTGGTAAAGAATCCACCTGCCAACCCAGGAGACACGGGTTCAATCCCTGGTCAGGGAAGAATCCCACAAGCTCCAGGGCAACTAAGCCCATGAGCCGCAGCTATTGAGCCTGTGCTCTCGAGAGTCCGGGAACCACAGCCACGGATGCCTTGGGCTGCAGCAAGAGAAGCCACCACGAGGACAAGCAGGACAGAGCAGCCCCTGCTTTGCGAAACTAGAGAACAGCCCACGCAGCAATGAAAACCCAGCAGGGCCAAAAGAAATAAATAACATATCTAAGAGGAAGGAGTGGGAGGAGAAGGCAGCCTCCCAGAAGCATCAGGAACAGGTGCGGCTTCACTCAAGGTGTCCTGGAGCACGGCGGAGACTCTGAATCCACATCCCACAGCAAGCTGCAAAGGTTTCCGGTCCCCACGTCCCTCTTTAACCTGCTGCGGGGTGCTCCTCTGCCGGCCTCCCCATCACACCTCCAGCTTTGCTGGACCTGCTCAGCCACCGTTCTTCTTTATCCAGGCACCAAACTCAACCCTACCCACTCCTTTAAAGCCACTGGATGAAACACCCTTCCTCAGTGATCTACCAACAAAGCTGTGTGTGGTGGGAATCACCCCATCACCCTATAGTGCAAGGATCCCACAAATCTACACACCGCTATATCTAAAATGGGTAAGCAACAAGGGCCCACTGTACAGCCCAGGGGACTCTGCTCAGTGTTATGTGGCAGCCTGGATGGGAGGGGAGTTTGGGCGAGAATTCAATTCAGTTCAGTTGCTCAGTCATGTCCGACTGTTTGCGACCCCATGGACTGCAGCACACTGGGCCTCCCTGTCCATCACCAACTCCTGGAGTTTACTCAAACTCATGTCCATTGAGTCGGTGATGCCATCCAACCATCTCATCCTCTGTCATCCCCTTCTCCTCCTGCCTTCAATCTTTCCCAGCATCAGGGTCTTTTCCAATGAGTCAGTTCTTTGCATCAGGTGGCCAAACTATTGGAGTTTCAGCTTCAGCATCAGTCCTTCCAATGAATATTCAGGACTGATTTCCTTGAGGAGGGACTGGTTGGATCTCCTTGCCGTCCAAGGGACTCTCAAGAGTCAATGGATACGTGTACGTGCATGGGCTGAGTTCCTTCACTGCTCACGTGAAACGATCACTGCACTGTTAATCGGCTAAACCCCAATACAAAAGAAAAAGTTTAAAAGCCAGGAGCCGGGCCTCCAGGTCCTCACCCCCAGGTGTCCATGGCCTCCTTCACCCGATTTAGCCTGGGTGTATCACAGCTCGAGATGCTGATGGCGAGAGACAACAGGGGTCCCTACTACGGATCCACCACCGCACTGTGCCAGGGAGCCAGGCCACGCCCCCTTCCTGCCCTCAAAACCCAGTCCCGCCGCCTCACTCTCCAGTGCCTCCTTGTATTTCAGAATTCATGTCTGCATTCTAAAGCAGAAAATGGTTGGACACTGGCCACTTCACCACGTGAGGCAAGGAGCTGGTAACTCAAAACACGATGGCCTGAGCGTTGTTCCCGTCAGGAGGGCAGGGGAAACTCCATACAGGAATCCTCAGCCTGCAAGTCTGCACATCCTCCTCTCAACAAATCTCTCAGCTTTTTTTAAAAAATGACCTTGATATTAGTTTATTTGGTTTGGCTTCTCTGAAGCAAAACATGAAGGAAAAGTGGGTTACAAAAGAAGCTTAAAAAAATACCTAATGCTTCACGAATTTGCCTGTCATCCTTGCGCAGGGGCCATGCTAATCTTTCCTGTCTTGTTCCAATTTTAGTATATTTGCGTTGCTGAAGTAAGCACAATCTTTGTGCTTTTTAAGGGAAAATAGTTCCCATGTGTACATGGGAATATTTCCAAAGGGAAGCAAGGGCACTTCTTAGCCAGCATAATGGAGACCCAGTTTCATGGATTTCATGTCACAGGAGAGTAACTTTTCAGTAAAATAGCCCCTCACAGGAGAGGTAAGCTTCCCCAGAAAGACGCCAAAGTGTCTTAACAAGGTCTGTTCTCAAGAGTTAACTATCTAACTATGGCCTAACGGGCTGGGGCTTTATCAGAGCCTGCCTGACCCAGGGGAAGAGAAAAACCCAACTCCAAACCTCTCTAGCCTTCCACGAGGAGAAGGATGAAGGAAGGAATGTCTTTGGTGGGAGCATGAACCCCAGGGGTTCTGATTCAGCAGATCTAGGGGGTGGAATTCAGGCATATGTTTTTAAAGCTGCCAGGCGGGTACATCTTCTGTGCAGACAGGTTGAAAACTCATCACGTACAAACCCAGGCTTTACATCCCCCCAGGGCCGTGAGATGGTTTGCCAGCCCCAATCTCCATCTCTCCATCTTGGGTCCTCAGGTAAACCGCTCTGTGTGTGCTCAGAGTCTTCATGCTCCACAGTCTCCAGACCAACACACAGCAATGCCAGGGGCCCCCTTCTTGGGTTGGGAGCCTTCCTCCTCCTGAGTCTCCCTTGTGGTATCCTGGATCTTGGAGGTGGGGCTCCCAGTCACCCTTCTTTGGGCATTAGGGAGGGGGGTGGCTGGCACTACCAGTAACAGCTGAGGCCCTTTGCCCCGGTAACCAGAGGCAATGCGGGAGAACAAGGCCACAGCAGGCCCTGGGAAGCTGCAGATTAGGGGTCCAGGGTTTTCGTGGCCTCGCTGTAAGCCCTTCTGCCCAGAAGGCAGGGTCTGGATGCACATCCTTCATCCACAGAGGGAGACAAGCCCCTCATCTCTCTTTCCTTCCATCACCTGTCTCACTGGCTGGGAGTTCAAGGACACTTTCCTGACCCCGAGACAACGGGCAGGTGACTCCCGGTTACCTGAAGCCCTAGCAAGGGCTCCAGGCGAGTCAGGTCAGCTGAGAACAGAGATATCACTCACGGTGGCCCTGTCACTCCTATCGCAAATGGACAGGCCCGGTCCTGTGGTTAGGTGCCCCTCTGGCCTCCTTCATGGGCATCTTCTGCATCAGTGATTTCTAACTTTCATGCTGGGGAAAATACCTTTTCCCTGAAATCTGGTGGGAGGGCGGGGGTTCAGATGACTGACTCGTGAGCCCCACCCGTTCTCAGCGTGCTGGGCACCTGAGGGTCTCAGGAATCCCATTCCCATCAGGCCATGCTCCCTGTGAGCGAAAGGAGGACCTCGAAAGCTGGGTCTCTGAGCTGAGACTCCCATGCGCCTTCCTTCGCGGTGACAGCTACGTTCTCAGAAGATCCGCGTGGTTTCAGATCACCCGCTGTTTCCATCAGAAGGAGACCGCCTGTCCCTACGCGTGTCCCTGTCTGGCCCATGTCCCAGAGTCACAGGGCCGCCTCCGGCCAGAGCACCCACGCATGACCAGTCACAGGGGGACAGTCCATCTTCTCCACAGACACTTCTGTGTTGTAGTAACTCGGAAGCCAAAGGGGAAGCCCTACAATTGCATCTTCTGAGAAGTGTCGAGAAATTACTCCCCAGCGACCTTTAAAAGGCCTCTCCCCTTGCCGCCACCCTGGAACTACTGACAGGTTATGCCATTTTGAGATGAACTTTCAAGCTCAATCTGCTCTCAGCTCTCTGGTGGCCCCCAAACCTGCAGAAGTGAGGGGCCTGGGCCCGCTAAGCTCTGTTCCCTCTGTCTCTCATGTCCCTCTGTCGGGCAGCTCCCAACGAAGTACTGCTTAGTCACTGGGTCATGTCATTTCATGTCTGGGTCACCACCTTCTGATTCTCTCATTTCCCAGCAGAGCATCAAGAGTTCAACACATCGTTTTCAGTTTTGGTCTTTTTTTTAACATATTTATTTTTGTTTATTTATTTGGTTGTGCCGGCTCTCTTAGTTGTGGCATATGGGATCTAGTTCCCTGACCAGGAATGAAACCCAGCCAGGCCCCCTGCATTGGGAGCATGGAGTCTTAGCCCTGGGCCACCAGGGAAGTCCCTCTTTTTTTTTTTTTTCTTACACGAATACATCCTTACGGTACCAGTTTCCAACAATACAGAAGTCGACAGAACAAAGCTGAAAACCCACACGGTTCCCCCAACTCTCCCGGTCATAGGCCACACTGCCCATAGCTTGCTGTATGGCTTTCCAGCCTTCTTTCTGGACAGTTACACCACAAACAGTATATGGATCCATGCACATGTGGATTTAGATTTAGATATTAAGATTTAGGTATTATTTTGTAACTTTTAAAGTAAGTGTTTTTCATTGGGAAATCACTCATGTTGGAATATAAAGGTCCATCTCGTTCATATGCAAATATATAAACACACACAGAGAGCACAAGCGCATACCCTACATCTTTATTTTCACGCAAAGGAGACTCGACCCGACAACCTTGGAAGGCAGAGTAAGTGGCTCGTGGTTTCCCATAACACCATGGAAGTTTGAGTGACATCCAAGCATGCTGCTGAAACTGATGCCTTTGAGAGCTGTAGAAATGATGCAAAACTTTGGTTTCATTCGCTGGAGAAGGAAATGGCAACCCACTCCAATATTCTCGCCTGGAGGATTCCATGGACAGAGGAGCCTGGCAGGGTACAGTCCATGGGGTCGCAAAGAGTCGGACATGACTGAGGTGACTTCTACAGCACAGCACCACGGGGGGCGGAGGGTTGGGGGGAGTGGGGACAAAGGAGATCGTCCTATTAGACATGGTTATTCACTTTGATTTTTAACAAGTTTTACTCATTTGTTTTAATTTTGGGCCACATTGTGTGGAATGTGGGATCTTTGTTCTCCAACCAAGGATTGAACTCACACCCCAATGCATTGAAAGGCAGAGTCTTAGCCACTGGAGCACCAGGGAAGTTCTTGCACCTTAATTATTAGACCCTAGAAACCTTAGCACAGAGAGAGAGACAGATATACTTTTATTATGAACAACTGCATCCTCTTCCAGCATTTGGATGGAAATTTATTAATCAGAAGTCCACTGAGGAACATTTTTCTATCTTGAATGGAACTCCATGCCTATGGAGGAATCATGAAAGGAGGCGGCATAGAAAGAAACGGAAAGGAAGCTTCCAGAATGAGGAATGGCTAAGACGCTGGCATCTCTCGATTCATCTCCTACCACTCTGGGACTGCTGTCCAACGGTTTCTGTCAGCTCATGTCTTTATCTTCCAGTTTCAGCTTCTTTTAGTCTTAAGCACTTTGGACAAGTCATTTCAAATGACAGCTCCATATACACGTGCCCAGCGCCTGTCTCCAGGTGGGACAAGCTGCCTATTCCCGTTCATGGTGCCGCGGCCCTGAGTGATTCCTTTCCTTTAGCATCTCAGCTCATGTGTAAGGAGTTTTTCTCAGAGCCAGCTGTGCATGAATAGAGCTCCCACCTCTGTGAGAGGCAGGCGGTGGACAGCTGGTAATCTGAAGTGATGAATATGTCAATGCATGGGTAGCTAACTGGCTCCTGGTGGTTTTCCTCCAGTGCTGCCTCCCTGGCTAAACAGACCAAGGTTACCTGTAGTGTGATGTTACCTGAAGGAAAGCTATGTTTCCCAAGAAAGGCTTGAAACTGCTTTTTTAAAGCTTTTATAGCTCATTTCAGTATTTCCGACATTGCTGCTCACATTTAGTCATGCAGTCAAACATCCATAATACTTGCTGATGAGCCTGACTTTCCTGTTACTGAGCATAACTTTAAAAAAAAATTACTGTTTTTCAATCCTTGCCGCTGAGCCAGTTTTTCATCTTCATTTTGACATCAACCCCTCCCCACTCTGTTCTTTCACCATCTTTTCCTGGCTTCACTTGCCTCCTCTCCAGCCTGGAGTCCACAGTCTGCTATCTCAGCCACATGTTGACTGGAGCCTGGAGTCTCCCTTGGGCTTCTCACAGCTGCCCCTGCCTTGCTCCCTGCCTCCCCACCAGCCTCAGAACCACCCCCCCAACCTGGACCAGCATTCCCCTAAAGATGTGTCCCTCCTACTGGCCCTCTGTCCCCTACCCTCAGCTCTGTCTATTCTCTCACTATATTTTCCTCCTTCAGTTGGTGACTTCCTGTGAAAAAAAGGTACTCAATTCTCCATCATTAAAGATACTTTTTCTCATTAAAGATACTTTTTCTCTCCCCTGTTGTTTCCTTAAGCTATTGCCCTGTCTTCCTCACTTCCCTCTGTCCTGCCAAAGCTCTTTAAACTTATTCTATACTGCTTTTCTCCACTCCCTACTGCCCAATACTGCTTTAAATAAGTAAAAAATTAAACACAAAAATGATACTTTTATGCAGATGCTTTTGTGCAGGTGGTGACTGCAGCCATGAAATTAAAAGATGCTTAATCTTTGGAAGAAAACTTATGACCAACCCAGACAGCATATTAAAAAGCAGAAACATTACTTTGCCAACAAAGGTCCATCTAGTCAAGGTTCTGGTGTTTCCAGTGGTGATGTATGGATGTGAGAGTTGGACTATAAAGAAAGCTGAGCACTGAAGAATTGATGCTTTTGAATTGTGGTGTTGGAAAAGACTCTTGAGAGTCCCTTGGACTGCAAGGAGACCCAAGCAGTCCATTCTAAAGGACATCAGTCTTGAATATTCATTGGAAGGACTTATGCTGAAACTCCAATACTTTGGCCACCTGATGTGAAGAACTAACTCATTGGAAAAGACCCTGATGCTGGGAAAGATTGAAGGCAGGAGGAGAAGGGGATGACAGAGGATGAGATGGTTGGATGGCATCACTGACTCGATGGACATGAGTTTGAGTCAACTCCAGGAACTGGTGATGCAGGGAGACCTGGAGTGCTGCATTCCATGGGGGTCACAAAGAGTCGGACATGACTGAGCAACTGAACTGAACTGAACTGAAACATAGAAGTGATACGTGCAGATGGGAAAGATTCAGTGAAGACGGTATAACATGGAATAAAAAGCTCCTACTTGGGAGAGAGAAATGAAGAAGCAGAGCACCGAGGATTCTGAGGGCAGTGAAATGACTCTGAAGGATAGATACATGTCATTCTACATTTGCTCAACCTCGTAGAAGGTATAACCCAAGAATACTGGACTGGGTAGCCTATCTCTTCTCCAGTGGATCTTCCCAACCCAGGAATCGAACCGGGGTCTCCTGCATTGCAGAAGGATTCTTTACCAGCTGGCTACCCAGGGAAGCCCATAACACCAAGAACCCTAATGTTAACTACGAGCTTTGGGGTGACGATGATGTGTCCTTGTAGGTTCATCGGTTGTAACAAACATAACAAACTCAGGGTTGGGGGGGCGGAGGTGATAATGGAGGAGGCTCTGTATGTGAGGGGGCAGCGGGTATATAGTAAATCTCTGCACTTTCCTCTCAATTATTTTTGATAAATTTAAAACTGCTCTTAAAAAAATCTATTAAGGAAAAAAAATTAAAAGATCTCATAACTAAAGTAGGATTCATAGTCACACTGGGGGCCAAGGACATAGACAATAGGCTCTTGTTTTGCTTTGTGGAAGGCAAAAGGGATCAATGCTGATTAACATACCTGCATATTGTACACACACACACACACACACACACACACACACACGCACGCACGCCCCAAACCGCCCCACCCCTTCCCACAGGTCAGCTCTGAAGACCTTTAGGCTGAAAGCTGATCACACCCTACGCTGACCGAGCCGGAGGGAGCCCTTGAACAGAAGCCCGACCCGCCTTCAAACATTGCGGGAGAAGCCACCAAGCCCCGCCCCGTGCCCCCCTGCTGCCTGCGGGGTGAGCCCCGGGTGCCTAGGCCTGCTCACCGGATCTCCATCGCAGCACAGCAAATTGCCCCCGAATGTATCTGCCCGGGACCACAGACATTTATCACTCCCACGCAGCGTGTGCGGGTGAGGAGTCCACGGACAGTTGGCTGCCCGGGCCTTCACGAGGCTGCAGTCGCGGTGCTGGCTGAAGCCTCGCTCTCTGAAGCACGGCTGCCAGACGCGCCCCCCAGACGGCTCACTCCACGGCTGCGGCTGCGGACTGGACCACCAGGTCTGTGCCTCCCGGACTTGTACGTGGAACGGCCTGAGGGGGGCTCACAGCGTGGCTGTAGGCACAGCGACGGATCCAGGAGAGAGCAAGGCAGAACCGCAGTGCCCTGGAGGTCCTAACTCCGAAGTCAGGCCCATCATCCCCACTCTAGCCTGTTCATAGAGGTCAGGCCCTGCAACATGAGACCGAACCGCACTCCAGGAGGCCCGTGTCGCCGGGGCCAGCTTAGACGCCCCCTCCCGCAGCTTTACCACCGCACTTCTGCCCGGGGCCTGAGTGCCACCAGTCCTTGCCGGTTCTTGGCCAGCATCCTGTGTTTCTGTCCGGTCAGCCTCAAACGGCCACCTGAATAGTGATCACCGTGATTTCAGATAATTTCATATTGTTTGAAACTCTTACAGGCAGAATGTGTCTTATAATTGAAAACATTTTCAAAGTAAAATACTACCAACTTGATCAAGTTACCCTACCCTCATTTGACTGCTGGTCATGTCCCTAAAGATGACTGTAGAAATTAATTGATTGATTAATAGGGTCCTGAGTTGCTTTTCAAAAAAAAAAAAACATAGATTGCTTTTATACTGTATTGTGTGTATGTATGTGTGTGTGTGTGTTAGTCACTTCACCGTGTCTGACTCTTTGTGACCCCATGGACTGTAGCCCACCAGGCGCTCTGTCCATGGGATTCTCCAGGCAAGAATACTGGAGTGGGTTGCCATTTCCTTCTCCAGTGTGTGTGTATATAGATACATATTTTATGCACTACATATATGATATATTTATATACATGCATATCCATTATATATATGTATATACTTTAAAATTTTATGCAAATAGAATCACATGCTGTTCTGACCTTAGTTTTTGAAAAAGTTCATTAATATATCCAGGTACAAGTTTCTGGGAACAGTGGCTGTGTTCTTGGTAAGAGGATCTTAGCAGCTGGGACTTCAGGGTGAAGGAGCAACTTTCCTTTTATTGTATACCAGCACCATTCTGTATTGGGCTTCCCTGGTGGCTCAGAGGTTAAAGCGTCTGCCTCCAATGCGGGAGACCTGGGTTCGATCCCTGGGTCGGGAAGATCCTCTGGAGAAGGAAATGGCAACCCACTCCAGCATACTTGCCTGGAGAATCCCATGGACGGAGGAGCCTGGTAGGCTACAGTCCATGGGGTCGCAAAGAGTCGGACACGACTGAGCGACTTCACCTACCTACCTACCATTCTGTATTATTAGAATTTTGCCATATGTCCTCATATTGCCTATTTAAATCACTTAAAATTATATATCTTAAAGACCTTTTTTTAAGGAATACATATATAACTTGCTATTTTTAAGGCTTTCAAGTCAGTTATATAGATTATCATGATTTGTGTAATTACTTATTTATGAGTGTTTGGGTCATTCTCAGGGTCTTTCGGTGGCGCAGTAGTAAAGAATCCATCTGCAATGCAGGAGACGCAGGTTCGATCCCTGGGTTGGGAAGAACCCCTAGAGAAGGAAATGCAACCCACTCCAGTATTCTTGCCTGGAGAATCCCATGAACCGAGGAGCCTGGCTACATACAGTCCATGGGGTTGCAAAGAGTCAGAGATGACTTAGCAACTAAAAAACCACTCATGAGTGTTAAAGTTGTTCCCAGGATTTAGGGTGGTAGTTGTCATTTTTACCAACAATACCACAAGAGAAATCCTCATACATACTCTTTGTAATGTTCTGTGGACATTTCCTCTCTTCCGGCTTCCAGACTTTTCCTCTTGCATCATCTGTACACAGATCTCATGATGGCTCCTTTTCGATGACTCATCCTTGCTCATGGTGAGGTTTTCTGGACAAGCATTTGCAGGAGATCCATTTAAGGAGAATACTGAGGTCAGGTTCCAAGCCTTCTGGAATGTCCTCATGATCCAGGGTGTGGGTGAGAGATTCCTCCAGATGCAGGACTCGCAGATGGAGGGCTTGTGCCCTGCAGACACTCTCTGTCCCCTGCTTCTAACACGTAGCTTGTGTGTGAGCATGCAGGCTCATCCTCACCTTTTCTACTTCTCAGGAACAAGCTGGGTGCAGAGGAGCCCCCACCAGCCCTGCACCCTGTCCCTGCTGGGGCAGAAAGGAATTTGGCTTTTGCACCTCAGTGTGGACCTGATCCCTTAAAGAGGAGAAACAGGCCAACTTTTCTGTCCACTTGCCCCCAAAGTCAGTGTCTGCTCACCATTTCTTGTGTGTCCCTCTAGAGACACTCTGTGTGGGTGCGCTCAGTCATGTCTGACTCTTTGTGACCCCGTGAACTGTAGCCCACCAGGCTCCTCTGTCCATGGGATTCTCCAGGTGAGAATACTGGAGTGGGCTGCCATTTCTTTCTCTAGGGGATCTTCCTGTCCCAGGGATCAAACCCACATCTCCTGCATCTGCTGCATTAGCAGGTTGATTCTTTACTATAGTGCTGAGAAGCCCAGAGATAGTCTGGAGGAGGAAGTGGCAACCCACTCCAGTATTCTGGCCTGGAAAATCCCCATGAACGGAGGAGCCTGGTGGGCTACAGTCCATGTGGTCACAAAGAGTCGGACATGACTGAGAGACAGTCTATATATATATTTAATATACAATGCTGCAGGAAGCTAACCTGGAGTGTTTTATTTTTCACTTATTGCTGACTTATTGCTGTGCTCTGTCCAATCTCCCTTCTCCACAGGGTGGGCAGAAGATGAACAGACCCCATAGCTTTCTGTTCACCTTTAGTTACTCTAATTTAAAATTCCAATCTCATATCAGCTCCAAGCCCACCTCCACTGCTGGCTGGGAGGGACCTCCATATCTGCTCCTTTGCTCCGCCCCTTGGAGCGGGCACATGATTGGCTCAGTAATCTCTCTCCCCCTCCTTTTTCAAGGCTGGGGACTAAGGGGGCAACAGGGAAGAAAGGCAAACGTCTCTTAGCTGCTGACATGGTGGTCCTCTCCCTGTGAATGGTCACAGCCTCCTGGCCAACACTGGCGCTCAGCCATGCCCCCTGGGTGGCTGGCTCTGTGGGGCTCCCAGGGCTTCCCTGTGGCTCAGAGGGTAAAGCGTCTGCCCGCAATGCGGGAGACCTGGGTTCGATCCCTGGGTGGGAAAGATCCCCTGGAGAAGGAAATGGCAACCCACTCCAGTATTCTGGCCTGGGAAATCCCATGGACAGAGAAGCCTGGTGGGCTACAGTCCATGGAGTCGCAAAGAGTCAGACACGAGTGAGCGACTTCACTTTCACTTGGGGCACCCAGGTAAGTTCTTCAGAGAGGGTTTCTGAAGAACAGAAACAGTCTCCCCAGCGAGGCAGGCCCGGCTGCAGGCTGACTTCTGCCAGCGCCCTCAGGCTCCTGCCGCTACTATGACCAGATCAACGCTGTCCCTCCCCTGATGCACACTGGTCCCATGGGAAACTCACGCATCTCCCACCCTCCCGAGGTTCTCCACCCTCCTGGGTAGTAGCACAGGGCAGACCCAGGTACTGACAATCTGGCAAGTGAGCTACCCATCTCCCTTTTGCAGGGGCGTGCCAATCTTTCAGAATGTTTCTCTTGGAGCCCTTCTCATTTGGCTTGGGGGAGAAAAGGAGAAACACCAATATGCTTTTCTGGGCCAGCTGGGGTGGGGAAAGGTGGTGGGGACAGCGGGCTGATGATCACAGGGTCAGTTCCATCATCGTTCGGCAAGGCCTGAAAAGGAGGGCTCGCCGGCTGTTGACAGTTTTCTACAGAAAATGCAGTATTTGCCCTTCTTCACCTCCAGCTCTGGCCTCCTGATTCCAGTGCAAAAACAAAGTTTGGTTGGTTTTTTTTTTTTTTTTAGATAAAAGGTAGCAAACTGCAGTCATCTTGCTGTGTCTTAACAAGAGACTGTCCCATACCAGTTCACACGGGTTTGCCCCTTTTTTAAAAAATACATTTCCTAAGTCTTCCATCATATTGCTATATATTATTACTAAACTAGTGCCTCTGGATGGATATTCAAGTTGAGCACTCACCAGTGCTTTCTTTTGTACTGATATCAGGGGAATTAGCAAGAAAAACAACCAGCTTGTAGACCATTCACAGGAGTGGATATGTGTCAACAAAAAAAGGTATCCAGATAGAAGTTAGACCAGAACTTAGATGATAACAGGAATGAAAGTCAAATCTGGGTCCTAAAGTGAGTTCAGTTAAACTTTCTGGGCTTTTATCAGCTTCGTAGAGTCAAGCTGAGCTTCAAGGAGGGAGTTGGTGCTCGGATAATGCCATTAGTGGGGAGAGGCATCAGTAAGTCCCGGGTGAGAGCAGAATGTGCTCAGGGGTGCTTTCAGAAAAGCCCGGCATTGTGATTTTATCTTCACTCCCACTTGGAACCACTATTTTCTCTTTCACCAGCAAGGCTGTGACTGTCTCTCCCACGATGTCCTCGAACACACGTGCCGTTTTCCTCCTTGTCCTGGCTCTATAATCTATAAAATGTTCTGTCTTACTTGAAAGTTGTGTCTGGGGTGGAGGCAAGCACTCACTGGCAGGAGAGGTTCCACCCTCCAAGGGAGATACTGGGCACTCTTTTCGTTGACTCCAATGCCTGCCTGTTCCGCGGAGGGGCTCAAGAGCAGGCTGCAAAAATACAGCAGAGAAATGGCCTGGTGGGGATGCCAGCACGCGACAGGGCTCGGGGAGGTGCCTCTGAGGCGCCCTCCAGACCGTCTCTGGCCTCCCTCTAAGACCGTGGGCTTTGCTGGGTGGAGCACAGAGCATCTGTTTTGGACTCAGACACACCTGGGCTTGACTCTCAAGCCTCTCCCTTCCCAGCTGGAGAGGCTTGGATGGCCTCCAAACCTGCCTGGGGCTGCTTTCCTATCTGCAAGTAGTACATCTACTGTGGAGGGGATATTTATCAGATAAATATCATCCTGACAATCTGCCTTCAGAAAGGAGGAAATGGCAAATCTGAAACTGTTGAGAACATTTAGGCTCAGAAGGCGTGTATCAAAGAAGTGGTTCAGTTCAGTTCAGTTCAGTCGCTCAGTCATGTCCGACACTTTGCAACCCCATGAACCACAGCACGCCAGGCCTCCCTGCCCATCACCAACTCCCGGAGTTCACTCAGACTCACGTCCATTGAGTTGGTGATGCCACCCAGCCATCTCATCCTCTGTCATCCCCTTCTCCTTCTGCCTTCAATCTTTCCCAGCATCAGGGTCTTTTCCAATGAGTCAGTTCTTCACATCAGGTGGCCAAAGTATTGGAGTTTCAGCTTCAGCATCAGTCCTTCCAATGAACACTCGGGATTGATCTTCTTTAAGATGGACTGGTTGGATCTCCTTGCAGTCCAAGGGACTCTCAGGAGTCCGCTCCAACACCACAATTCAAAAGCATCAGTTCTTTGGTGCTCAGCTTTCTTTATAGTCCAACTCTCATATCCATACATGACTACTGGAAAGAAGTAGTTAAAACAATCTATTCAATAGCAGAAGCTGTCATCCTTTATTTCAGGGTTTTCAGCTTCATTTGATAAAACAAGATGAAGTCCCTGTTGGCGGCTCTCTGCTCCCAGGAGGTTTGTCCTGGGAGCTGGTGGTGAATGCTGTGGTTGCCTCCCTGACGCACGTGTTCTTCTTCCTTCTCCCAGCTTTGCCCAGGAGTCCAGTCTTCCCCAACACAGCCCCTTCCCTCAGGAGAGGCTAAACCATCTCCACTCCAGGTAAGGGCCTGAGTCTTCAAGGTGGAGGTCTTTGGAGAGGCACAGAGATCATTCCATTCCTGTGTCTATCCATCGGTCAAGAATGAGCTTGGGGGGCAACTGGACCAGCACCCAGTGAGGTGTAGGAAAACTTCAGACATGAGAAGTTTTCTCACTTCCTCTGGACACTTGTTCACAGAGATAAGGGACTGTACTGCCAGGCCGAGGGTGAAGCCATCACATGGACAAGGGCAGGTGAATGGAGCCAAAGCCTCTCAACCGTGCCAGCTCCAAAGCTGTGCTACTTGCAGACTTTTGATTTTTTTGAATATTTTTTTTATTTTTAAAATTAATTAATTTTGGGGGGCATCTCACTATTGTGCACAGGCTTTTTCTAGTTGCCACAAGCCACTCTCTAGTTGCGACACACAGGCTTCTCATTGCAGTGGCTCCTCTTGCTGTGGCACACAGGCTTTAGGGGGTGCCAGCTTCAGCAGTTGTGGCGCACAGGCTTAGTTGCTCCGTGGCACATGGAAATCTTCCCAGACCAGGAACCGAACCTGTGTCCCCTGCATTGGCAGGCATACTGTTAACCACTGGACCACCAAGGAAGTCCGATTTTTTTTTTTTAATTATTATTTAAGCCAGTTTGAGTTGGGGTGTCTGTTCCTTACAGCCAAAGGCATCCCATACAGGAGTGATGAATCAGTCCAGAAATTCCCTTCGCCTCTGGTGTAGCTACCTTGGGAAGGAGGCACCAGTGAAAAGAGGAGCCGTGCTCTCGATGGTGAAAGGGAGTGGAAGACAATAAAGTCAGTGTGCCACGTGTGACGGAGAAAGGCGGATCGATGGTCCACCAGGTATGCTGTCTCCTCGTGCTGGCCCAGAGAGCCCGGGGATCAAGCACACGTCGGTGCACTTAGGGAAGAGAGCCGCTGACCTGGGGTGGGCAGTGAACCACCTCCAGCACTGCAGACAGAAGGGAAGGGTGCTGGGGGCAGGGGCGGGTGGAGGGGGCATGTCCTGCCCATGTCACCCCCACCTGGCCCACCCCTGCCTGGGCCACCCTCTTCCTCCTACCTTTGATCACAGTTACATGAGGACGGATGCTTGTACCAGCTACAGCCTACCTGCAGTCATGAGGGGAGGACCAGGAGAATCTCAGAAACACCTGCCCAGAGCCCTGGACCCCGAGCCTCTGAGCCAGCTTCCTACCTCCAGCTAACTGATAGCCAAGAAAACCAAAGCCCTCTAATGAAAACCAGTTCAGGGACTTCCCTGGTGGTCCAGGGGCAAACTCTGCACTCCCAAAGCAGGGGGCCCAGGTTTGATCCCTGGTCAGGAAACTAGATCCCACAGGAAGCAACTAAGAGTTCAGGTGCCACAGCTGAGGATTCCACATGCCTCAACTAAGACTGACGATCCCGCGAGCCGTAACGAAGACCCGGCAATGAATAAAGAAATATTTTGAAAAAAGAGAGAAGAAAACCAGTTTAAACTGGGTATTTCCTTACTTTGTACCTAAAACATCCAAACAGCTAAACCTAATTAGAGGCTGGGGCTGTAAAAAAAACTAGGGTATTATGTTCTGCTTGTTTATATGATGCTCTGAAGTCTAAATCTACGTGCTTTCTCTCCAAGTATCCTGGAACCCCTTAGAGGGAATCCAAGGAGTTCCCTTGGATTCACAGTGCAAGGGGAGTCCTTAACCCTCCATCTTTCCCCCAGCACCCCCATCCCTCAGGAGACAGGTCAGACACCCTGTGAGATATGCGACCTTAGCACCAGGAGCTGGGATGAGAGAGAAACATGCCACTTCCTTCCTGCTGTCCCTGATAAAGAGATATCTAATAAATAGCTTAGTTAGATTTGCCTGATGTGATCCGCTTAAGGAGAGGAGAAAAAAGCCCTCTAATAGAGAAAGTAAGAACTGCCTATGGTGAAACATCTGGAAAAGTGGAAGGATACAATCTTGAGCTCAAATGACAGCAAGAAAGTTCAGAGGGACAAGGGACCCTGAGGGCACCAGTATTAGTGGGTGATGTGCTATTATACCAAACTGAGTCTGGATCTCAGAAGAGGTGGCAACTTTTAGGAGAGACTTTTCAAGCATGTGGTGGAGCCTGTTGGAGAAAGCAGCCACTACTCCTGACATGGCTGAACTTCAAGTCCTCCAAGTCAGAGACCCTCTCCCTATTACTCTAGTCAGTTTGGGGTTCCAAGTATCTACCTTTCAAAGTCGCTGTGAGGTTGAGAGGTAATGTATGTAAAGCTCCTAGCATTGAGCCTAGCGCACAGTAGGTCTATAGTTAATGGGAGCTGCCGTGTTTCCGAGTTCAGTACCAAGCAGCGCCCCCTAGAGGTGGAAGGTGAGGGACCACAGTTGAGTACAGTCGCTCAGCCGTGTCTGACTCTGTGACCCCATGGACCACAGCACGCCAGGCCTCCCTGCCCATCACCAACTCCCGGAGTTTACTTAAACTCATGTCCATCGAGTCGGTGATACTATCCAACCATCTCATCCTCTGTCGTCCCTTTCTCCTCCAGCCTTCAATCTTTCCCAGCATTAGGGTCTTTTCCAAGGAGTCGATTCTTCTCATCAGGTGGCCACAGTATTGGATTTTCACTGTGGCCTGCTGCAGGGTCGGGGGCAGTGAGTGTAGCAGAGACTGCCCGGGAATTTTTGAAGGAGGTCACCGTTATCTTCCTTACCTCCACCATAGTTTGGCCTCAGGTCAAAAAACAGGGAGGGAACACAGTTTCGCCCATCAACAGAAAATTGGATTAAAGATTTACTGAACATGGCCCCACCCATCAGAACAAGACCTAGTTTTCCCCTCAGTCAGTCTCTCCCATCAGGAAGCTTCCATAAGCCTCTTATCCTTCTCTATCAGAGGGCAGACAGACTGAAAACCACAATCACAGAAAACTAATCAAACTGATCACATGTCTGACTCTTTGCAACCCTGCGGACTGTAGCCCGCTCCTCCGTCCATGGGATTCTCCAGGCAAGAATACTGGAGTGGGTTGCCATTTTCTTCTCCAGGGGATCTTCCCAACCCAGGGATCGAACCTAGGTCTCCCACATTGCAAGCAGACGCTTTAAGCCACCAGGGAAGCCCACATGGACCACAGCCTTGTCTAACTCAATGAAACTATGAACCATGCCATGTAGGGCCACCCAAGACAGACGGGTCATGGTGGAGAGTTCTGACAAAATGGAGCCCAGTGGAGAAGGGAATGACCAACCACTTCGGTATTTTTGCCTTGAGAACCCCATGAACAGTATGAAAAGGACCATAGTTAGGGTCAGCCAGAATCCTCTGTGGTCAAATGGGAGTAAGAGTCTATAGTGAGAGTCACACTGGTCCTCTGTGGTCAGATCTAGAGAGATCCAGAGAGAGAATGAGGATCAGACAAGATCAGACTCTGAAAACAGGCACAGCCACCAACCAGGATCTTCACGCATCTGAGGTTGGAAAGAGCTGCTGGCAACGTGGCTCATTCAGCTGAACCCTTAGAGCTGCATACAGACAGACAGGGCCAAGTGCAGCCGCGATGAGTCTAGGAAGTCTTGACAGCAGCTCGGAACCCTGGCGGCTCATCACCTTCTGAGCTGCCCCTCTGCAAACTGCAAGCCTTGTGGAAGCCAGGACGGGCCCCAGGGTGAGCCTCGAAGGATTCTAAAGGCTTGTCTGCTTCAAAGCAGCCCCACCACGCCTCCTGTGGCCAAACTGTGCTTGACCACTCAGTGTGTTACGAGAGAGATGTCACAATGTGCTGATCTCATCGAATGCTGAACTGCAAATCGACTGGTGCTTGAAATACACCTGTTAGGCCCCTCATTCCTCTATGTAAAGTCCTTACTCTTCAGCTTGGTAAAAGACACCCATGATCAGCACGCTCACCAGCTCTCTCTCTCCCTACTCACCACCTCAAACCCCTCATGCTCCATCCACACGTGACTATACTAAACAGCAAGAGCCCTTTGTGTTGTCCTGGCGTTTCCTGCTGCCTCTGCCTGAAGTGCACTTCCCTACCCTGAAGACTTGAAAGCATCCCTCTCAAGATTTAGCCTAGCTCATTTTCGTCAACCCTTCCCTAAGCACCCTCCAGGCAAGAATAACCACTCTCTTTTGGTTACCCTAATGCCCATACAGACTTCTATTATACCATGTAGAATACTTTCAACACTGGGTTTACTTGCTATGTCTGTATTCCCCCGCCCTCCCCTCCACCACAGGCTAAAAAGTCCTAAGGACTGGGGCTGCATGGGATCTTTGTGTCTGGCCCAGAGTAGCTGATTAATAAATGTTTGTAGGAGAGTGAAAAACCTGGTTTAAAACTCATTCAAAAAACTAAGATCACGGCAACCAGTCCCATCATTTCATTGCAAATAGATGAGGAAACAAGGGAAACAGTGACAGATTTTATTTCCCTAGGCTCCAAAATCACTGAAGACAGTGATTGCAGCCATGAAATAAAAACATGCTTGCTCCTTGGAAGCAAAGCTATGACAAACCTCGATAGCGTACTGAAAAGTGGAGACATCATTTTGTTGACAAAAGTCAGGACAGTTAAAGTTATGGCTTTTCCAGTAGTCATGTATGGATGTGAGAGTGGAACCATAAAGAAGCCTGAGCGCTGAAGAATTGATGCTTTTGAACTGTGGTGTTGGAGAAGACTCTTGAGAGTCCCTTGGACTGCAAGGAGATCCAACCAGTCCATCCTAAAGGAAAATAGTCCTGAATGTCCATTGGAAGGACTGATGCTGAAGCTGAAGCTTCAGTAGTTTGGCCACCTGATGTGAAGAGCTGATTCCTTGGAAGAAACCCTGATGCTGGGAAAGATTGAAGGCAGGAGGAGAAGGGGACGACAGAGGATGAGATAGTTAGATGGCATCACCGACTCAATGGACATGAGTTTGAACAAACTCTGAGAGATAGTGATGGACAGGGAGGCCCGGCGTGCTGCATCCATGGGGTCGCAGAGTCAGACACGACTGAGGGACTAAATAGCAACAAAGAGGTGGGTGCACTGGTGGGTGGATAAGGACCAGCGTGCGTCTGGGCTCCGGTAACATGGGGATGAAAACCCTTTCCCTGCTCACAGGAAGCTCACTGTAGATGACAGAAAAGGAGTAAAAAAAGAACAATGGAATGGGATGAGTCAGGGTATGGCATGTTGTGTGAACTCAGCTAAGGGGCACTCAACCCAGTGGGGAAAAGAGCTGTGTTCAGGGGTCTTCCCAGAGGACTCTACACATGATCCGGATAGTGCTGGACCAGACAAGTCAGCCGCACAGAAAGAAAGACAGGTCAGAGCCACTCTGGACCGAGAGAGGAGCAGGTTCAAGGCAAAGAAAGTGCGAGCAGTGGAAGCGTGGCAATGGCTCAGATTCAACTTAGCTGCTAGAGTTTGGTGACTCTGCATAAATAAACAGCAGAGGGCAGGGGAGGAAGTCAAGATGCTTCCCAGGTTTCTGCCCTGCAGGTAGATGACAGAGCCCAGAGGATGGGCAGGTATTTGGAAGAGGGAAGGGTGGCTTCCATTTTGCTCACACTGAGGTTGAGATGCTGAGGAACCCCAGGTGGGTCTTCTCTGTAGGCAATGAACGATCCATTCCTGAGGCTCAGGAAAGTGTTCTCGATAAGAAAAGTAAATGTGGAACTCATCAACAAAAAGGTGATAGTTGGAGCCGTGCGTGCAGATGAAATCTTCCACAGAGGGTGTGCACAGAGTGAAAGGGAGTGCAAGCCCTGGGACAGACCACACGTTAGGTGAAATTCTTGAGGCAGAAGCTGACACAGAATACCCAGGGATACAGGGAGAAAAAAGAGATCAAGTTGCATATGATATTAGGAAGAAGGGAGCTGGCGGGGGAGGAAGAGAGGCGTGACACAGAATGCTCCACAGAGTCAAATCCTGCAAAGTGGCAAGTAAGCAAAAGAGCCTGAGAAACGCTCATTTGTGGGCCAAACTGTCCCCACCCTCGTCAGCCTGTGGTGCAAATGAGATCACATTAATAGTAGCAGCCCATATTTCCTATTTCACATATATCAGTGCTGCTGCTGCTGCTGCTGCTAAGTCGCTTAAGTCGTGTCTGACTCTGTGAGACCCCATAGACGGCAGCCCACCAGGCTCCCCTGACCCTGGGATTCTCCAGGCAAGAACACTGGAGTGGGTTGCCATTTCCTTCTCCAATGCATGAAAGTAAAAAGTGAAAGTGAAGTCGCTCAGTTGTGCCCGACTCCAGCGACTCCATGGGCTGCTGCCTACCAGGCTCCTCCGTCCATGGGATTTTCCAGGCAAGAGTACTGGAGTGGGTGCCATCGCCTTCTAGCTCACTGCCAACTATCTGCAGAGCAGCATCTCCACTCCCTTGAAAAAAGTCCGTGCTTCGCAGCGTTTCTGGGAGTGCCTAGCTGTGTCGAGCACAAGCCCGCCAAGAGTTCTTGTGTCTCTTCCACACACACCCCACCTTGATGTCCACGGCACTTTAGGACGGCAGCTCCCGTGGTGGCTGCCTGCCCTGAACTGTTCCCAGGATGCATGGGTTCCATCTCCTGAAGCGCCAAAGTCCAGACTGTCATGATGCCAAGGCTCTGAATCCCTCCCTGAGGTGAAGCCACAGCACTGTCTGCAAAGCGGAGAAGCCCCTTCTTTGCCATCTGTTTATGTTCCATGTCTCATGACAAGGCCTTCCTGAGCTGTGTCCTCTGGCCATCTGTCCTGGGCCTGAGCTCTAGGGCAGACAGCAGAGCACCACCCCCACCCCCCCCCCCCCCCCCCCGCCGCCCCCACACACACACACCAACCACCCTGCACCCTGGTCTCTGCCCCAGGGACCAAGCCCCCCCACGGACCCTACGCAAACAGATCCTTTGGGAGCTTCACTCCACCAGCTTACCAAAAACCTCCACACCCATGCTTCTGGGATGGTCCCAGGCAGGACAGCTGGCAGCAAGATGATTTATCAATGTGGCGGCCATAATCAAGGTTGGCCAAAGGCGTTTCAGCAGAACGGCTGATAAGGAGGTCAGATTGCATCGGGGGAGGAGAAGCTGGGACGCAGCTGAAGTCCAGATGGCAAACATAACAGCAAGTAGGGAAGAGGGCAGGAAGGTGTAAGGAGACAGAAGGTGGGGGTTGGAAACAAGGGAGCTACTTGCCCTGAGTCGCACGCTGAGAAGGAGCCAGCAGAACAGGGAGAGGAGACCCAGACACAGAGAGGAGAGTGGGCCCGAGGGCGACACCTGCGCGAGGCCAGCCGAGGCCCCGCGGGCGGGTGGGCCCGAGGAGACCCTGGCCTTCAGCGAGGGGCCTGGCCGCAGGAGTCCAAGCGCAGAGAAGGGGATGGAGACGGACGACAAGGACCCTGCCGGGAGCTATTCCAGAGAGAACGAAGCTGTGGCTGGGAAGTCCCAAGCCTGACAAGAACCAGCCGCCCCGGCGCTCCTGCCCGTAGCACGTGCTTCCCAGTGACAGGGGCATCACTTAGAGTCCCTCTCTGTGACTCAGAGCCTGGGTTTCTGTTTGGCCACTTAATTTTGAGAATAATGACAGCTGCTTCCAAGAGTCACTTTTCTTCCTTCTCTTAGTCACGCTATGCTTGGGACTCTGACGTGACAATCCCTGAGTGTACAGCTCGGGCCTGTGGCCCGAGTTTCAGGTGAAACTTCCTGGTAGAGGAGGTGGTTGTCCCTGTGTTGTTTATTTACCTTACCACACAGAGGGGTCAGAAGTGGCCCTAGAACAAAGGGTATTGCTCACCCAACTCGGGAGCGTGGGCCCACAGGACACAGCAGCAGGTCCCACAATGTGTCATAACACTCGGGTGAGTGTGAAATAAGTGAGATATTACACCACTCAGACTCGCAAACAGTGACAACAGCTGGCATCTGGTCCCATCACTTCATGGCAAATGGATGGGGAAACAATGGAAACAGTGAGATACTTTATTTTGGGGGGCTCCAAAATCACTGCAGATGGTGGTGACTGCAGCCATGAAATTAAAAGACGCTTGCTCCTTGGAAGAAAAGCTACAACCGACCCGAGCATACTAAAAAGCAGAGACATTACTTTGCCAACAAAGGTCCATCTAGTCAGAGCTATGGTTTTTCCAGTGGTCATGTATGGATGTGAGAGTTGAACTGTGAAGAAAGCTGAGCGCGGAAGAATTGATGCTTTTGAACTGCGGTGTTGGAGAAGACTCTTGAGAGTCCCTTGGACTGCAAAGAGATCCAACCAGTCCATCCTGAAGGAAATCGGTCCTGAATATTCATTGGAAGGACTGATGTTGAAGCTGAAACTCTAATACTTTGGCCACCTGATGGGAAGAGCTGACTCATTGGAAAAGACCCTGATGCTGGGAAAGATTGAAGGCAGGAGAAGGGGTCGACAGAGGATGAGATGGCTGGATGGCATCACCGACTCAGTGGACTTGAGTTTGAGTAAACTTCGGGAGTTGGTGATGGACAGGGAGGCCTGGCATGCTGCAGTCCTTGGGGTCGCAAAGAGTCAGACACGACTGAGCGACTGAAGTGAACACCACTCAGACTCACAGTGACAACAAAGTGATCAAACAGAGAAAAAGACCCTCACTGGATCTGCAGTTTGAAATTAGAGTTTGTGCTAGAATTTGCCTCCATGCTAAACTGCTGTTCGAGGGTCACAAATTCAAAAGCTTATGATGAAGAGCGGGTATCTGGAAGGCGTGAGCCAGCCGGGAGCCAGCTTCTGTCCCCTCCAAAGGACAACCACACCTCAGCCCCAGCTGCTGCCTCTGACAACTTAAAGTCACAATCTGAATTTCACTTCTAAATAGATTTCAGTGCATTCTGCTACTTGAATGATTCTGTGTGTGTTTTTAGAAACCGTGTCTCTGAGAGACAATAGTGAAGTGAAAGTGGCTCAGTCTTGTCTGACTCTTTGTGACCCCACGGAGTATACAGTCCATGGAATTCTCCAGTCCAGAATACTAGAGTGGGTAGCCTTATCCCTTCGCTTTTCCCTTCTCCAGGGATCGAACCCAGGTCTCCCGCATTGCTTTACCGGTGCTTTACCGGTGCTTAAACCGGTTGAGCCACAAGGGAAGCCCTGAGGGACAATAAGGACTGACTCTAAGAGGTGCCTGCCTGCCTCCCTGGAGCTGGTCTGCACCCTTCAAGCTTCTCCAGAGAACGAGCTGGCTCTGCTTTCTTCTCCAGAGAGGGCGCCCCTGAAAGGGCTGGGGACAATGACACCCCGGGATGTAGCTGTTCATGCGCCAAAGCTCTAGCCGGTGCATTGCTCCAAGCTGAAATGCCTTTCAGGGCTGGCCCTTTAAAAATCGAGCACGCCGCGGGGGCAAACTCCTCCTCCAGGGAGGTTCCTTTAAATGAGAGCCAGCTGGTCGGTCAGCCGCGGCTTTTACTCCAAAGCTCTACCTACAGTGGAGGTGTCCCCCCCCCCCCCCCCCCCGGAAAGGCTCAGG
>SJYT01078119.1:437751-468686 GCA_006410635.1 Cephalophus harveyi
GGGGGGGGCCCCCCCCCCCCCCCCGGAGGGAAGCGGCATGGCTCAAGCGTTCGTCAACAGCAAGATCCAGCCTGGGAAGGTGGTCGTGTTCATCAAGCCCACCTGCCCCTTCTGCAGAAAGACTCAGGAGCTTCTCAGCCAATTGCCCTTCAAAAAAGGGCTTTTGGAATTTGTCGATATTACAGCCGCTGGTAACACCAGTGAGATTCAAGATTACTTGGAGCAGCTCACCGGGGCCAGAACGGTGAGCCTGGGGTCTCCTGCTCAAAGGCTCGGGGAGCGGGCGGGGGGCGGTAGGCTCCCGGATGCCTTTGTCTGTGACTGGGGTGGCCCGTGCCCTCCTCGGGGACACCGCTAGGGCTTCGTCGCTCTGAGAGGGTGCGGGGGAGGGCGCCCGAGACAAGAGCTGCTTCCTTGAATAGGCAGCGGACCTCGGCCCAAAGGACGGGGGTGCGCAGCCACCCGTGCTGGGCGTCAAGGCGGGCGGGCCGGCGGGCAGCTGTGTCCCGGAATCGCCGCCGCCGAGGAGCGCTCTGCAGTCTTTGTTTTCAGCACTGACAGCCTCAGCTTGCAGGGCTGGGCGGTGGAAGGAGGGGTGGAGGGGCCACGGGTGAGCCGTCTGTGTCTGCTGTTGAGCAAGAACCCAGAGCACTCTTTCCTCCGGGTTCACAGGGCCCAGTGGCATTTGCTCTCCTTCAGTCTTTCCCTCTGGGCTCTCTTTAACCTTTAAAATTTCTCTTTCTTCCATATCTTATCTCATTCCTCCCACTGGAAAAAAAAAAAAAACAAAACAAAACCTAATGACTCATTGTGGCTCCTTGACCTAAATGAGGGGATAGTTCCAGGCCTGTCGAGTTAGGGACGTCAGAGGCCAGAGTTCTGGCCAGGCTCTCACAGCAAGTTCTGGCTTGCTGTGTGATCCTGGCAAGTCAACCCACCTGTGACCCTCAGGGTACCCCTTGGTTGCAACACCAGGCCGGAGGAGACCTCAGTGGTCCTTTTTGCTTTGAGTAGACAGCAGGGGCCCCTGACACCCTCTCTCCTCTGTGTGAAAGGACTTCCTCTTCCTTAGTGCCCAGAGTTTCCGGTGCGGTGGCCGGCCAGCCAGCCAGGCCACCAGATCAGCACAGGTGCCGGGTTGGAGCGTGGTGCCAAGTCCTGTCCCACCAGCTCCCTTTCAGGACACACATTCTAGGATACAGTGTTTGCAGACGCACGTGTCCTAGTTGAGGTTTAGTTTGGATTTCATGGTGTTTTTCCCTGGGTTCTCAAGGGGAAGCCCACCGCTCCAATCAGAAGTCAGCATTCTGGTGCAGAGAGAGGCAAAACTCTGCTTCCAGGGACCCCCATTGGGAGCCGAGGACCCTTGGTCTTAGGAAGGTCCTGGAGTAGAGAACACAATGACGAGAGGGCCTCTTGTTGCTTGGCTGGACCACCAGCTATTCAGGCTGCTTGGGTCCTAAGCACCAAATGGCAGTGTGGGTACAGCTGTGGCCCCTGATGTGAGGGACCCCTCGGGGAGGGCAGTTTACAGGTGGTGGTGTACATTAGAATCACCTGTGGCGGTGGTTTAGTCTCTAAGTCGTGTCTGACCCTTACGGGTCAGTCCTTTGTGACTGTAGCCTACCAGGACCTCTGTCCATGGGATTCTCCAGGCCAGAAGATGGGAGTGGGTTGCCATTCCCTTCTCCAGGGGATCGTCCCAACTCAGGAATCAAATCCAGGCCTCCTGCATTGCAGGCTGATTCTTTACCAACAGTGTGTGCTACAAGGGAAGCCAGAATCACCTGGGGAACTTAAAAAAAAATCTCTCAATGCCTCAGTCAGACCCCATGCCAATTAAATCCCACAGGAGAGGGGGCAGACAGGCATCAGTAGTTTTAAAGATCCCTAGGACATGAATGGAGAAGGCAATGGCACCCCACTCCAGTACTCTTGCCTGGAAAATCCCATGGGTGGAGGAGCCTGGTAGGCTGCAGTCCATGGGGTCGCTAAGAGTCAGATACGACTGAGCGACTTCACTTTCACTTTTCACTTTCATGCATTGGAGAAGGAAATGGCAACCCACTCCAATGTTCTTGCCTGGAGAATCCCAGGGACGGGGGAACCTGGTGGGCTTCCATCTACGGGGTCGCACAGAGTCAGACACAACTGAAGTGACTTAGCAGGACATGAACACAAACACGGAGCTATAAGAGGAGGAAGTGCTGGGCGTGAAATGTAGGCTTGCAATTTGCTATGATTACATCTTAAGTGTTCTCAGCACACACACATGCAAATAGTAGCTGTGAGGTCACGGATATGTAAATTAACTTGACTGCAGTAATCATTTCACAGTGTATCTGTGTATCAAACCCTGACATTGTATACCTTAAACACACAGAGATTTGTCAGTTACACCTCAAAAAATGTGGAAGTCAAAATAGAATGTATCTCCCATCAAAAAACCAAAAAAAGTAATTCCAATTTGCAACAAGGTTTGGGAGCCACATCTTTCAACCCGCAGCACCTATCCTCTAGCAGGAAAAATAAACCTTTTCACACAACCATTCAACAATCCCCCTCCCCGCCCCAACACACACACACACACCCCAATTCACTGTACAGCTAACACTTTCTTCTAGTGATCTTTCAAAGTTTGTTTTTGAATTTTTCAAGATACTTTTCACAGGTTCTTGAGTCCTGAATGCATTCCTCCAAGGGGAGAACAAATCCTTTCAGGATATATATATAACTTCATCCTCCCTAGCGCTGAAGGTTTTCTGTTCAGAGACTGGAAACCTTGAGAGCTGTCAGTATCTGGCTATGCCTGTGGTGCTGGGCGAATAGCAGCAGCCCAGTGGGGCCTGACTGATTGCAGAAACACAGGACTTCAGTCAGGCCACCAAACTGGAGACACTGGTTTTGGTTTTGCTATAGCCTCAGCTCCTAGATCAGTGCTTTCACTTATTCTTCCCAAAAGTTCTTTCTTTATGTAAATCCAAGTTTCCTGACCTTTGTCATTCTCCTTCTCTCTGAAGGATGCCTTTGAACATTCCTCACAAGGCAGAACTTTGGGCAACAAATTTGCTTTATTTTTGCTTGTGTGCAGACATCTTTTCCTCCTTTGCTTTTGAAGGATAATTTTGCTGAATACAACAAATATTTTTAAGCACCTGCTGTACTAGGCACTTTTCTGAACACTGGAAATACTGCCATGAACAGAACAAACAAAAATTCCTGCCTTTGTGGAACTTACATTCTAGTAAATGCCATAAATAAAGTAGTGTGTTGGAAGGTGGTAAGTGATGTGTGGTATGGAGAAGCCAGGTAGGAAAGGGAGGCAAGCAGTAGGCAGCAAGGTACAGTTTTAAATGGAGCCGGCGGGGTCTCACTGGTTTTGCAGATCTCTAAAAGGACTGAGGGAGCAAGGCATGCAGAAGTGTAGGCGTAGGACATTCCAGGCAGTGGGAACAGCAAGCGCTAAGGTCCTGGGGTAGAACCCTGCCTGGCGAGAAGGCCTGTGTGGGTGGAGCATTGTGAGTTAGGAGCGGGTGTGGTCTGAGATCATGAGGAATAGGTAGGCAGGGCCATTCATGCCATCACACGGCACACGGACCGGGCATGTGACGGGAGATGAGATGCCGCTTGATTTTGAAAGGGTCACTCCGGTGGCTGTGGGGAAAGAGGCTGCAGGAAGGCCAGGATGAGGACCGAAGCTGGGGACCTCTGGAGGTTACGGCAGCAGTTCCAGTGAGAAAGGAACCGTAGCAGGGAGCAGGCAAGGAGGTGCTGCAGAGGGCGGGCAACCAGCTGAGGAGCAGCCTCAGCAGCACAGGTGGCGCTGCTGGTCCAGAACGCGCTGGCCAATGCAGGAGACACAAGAGACGCGGGTTCGAGCCCCGGAGAAGGCAGTGGCAACCCACTCCAGTGTTCCTGCCTGGAGAATCCCATGGACAGAGGAGCCTGGCGGGCCACTGTCCATGGGGTCGCACAGAGTCGGAAACGACTGAAGCGACTTAGTACAGAGAACAGAAGAGGCCACCCCAGCTGAGGCTGGAGAAAGCTGGAGAAGGAAGGCTGCAGAACTCCCAAGCTGGCTTTTCTGGTGGCAGTTCCCTACTTCTTTAATGTAACAGACTCAAGTTCCTCCGAAGAGGGGGGTAGGCGGGGAGGGGAGGCACAGAGCGCGAGCCTTCTCTTCCTTCTCGGCTGCATCAGCAGCTTCCTGTTGGGCCAACACAGCCTCCCACACCGTCCGGTGGGGCCTGCAAGTTCAGCTTCCTCTGAGGGAGCTGATAACTGAAGGGCTTTCAGTTCAGTTCAGTCACTCTGTCGTGTTGAACTCTTTGTGACCCTATGAACTGCAGCACGCCAGGCCTCTCTGTCCATCACCAACTCCCAGAGTTTACCCAAACTCATGTCCATTGAGTCGGTGATGCCATCCAGCCGTCCCATCCTCTGTCGTCCCCTTCTCCTCCTGCCTTCAATCTTTCCCAGCATCAGGGTCTTTTCAAATGAGTCAGTTCTTCGCATCAGGTGGCCAAAGTATTGGAGTTTCAGCTTTAACATCAGTCCTTCCAATGAATATTCAGGGCTGATTTCCTTTAGGATGGACTGGCTGGATCTCCTTGCTGTCCAAGGGACTCTCAAGAGTCTTCTCCAACACCACACTTCAAAAGCACCAATTCTTCGGTTCTCAGCTTTCTTCACAGTCCAACTCTCACATCCATAAATGACCACTGGAAAAACCATAGCCTTGACTAGACGGACCTTTGTTGGACCTTTGATGGGCTTTCCCGTAGTCTTCACTGTTCCCTAGCCCAGAGGCAGGGGCGTTAGGGCAATGGGGCCTTCCAGCTTTCAGCTCTCACAAGCAGCTTGTGTGCCAGATGGCATGCACAGAATTCCGCCCTGGGGACAGCCCAGATGATCTGATCTGATCGTGTTTCGGGGCCTGCCTTTCGGGGGCTGGAGGCTGCCGTACATCTATGGGTTTCCAAAGCCTCAGTTAGTTACCCCAGGAGGAAGGAAGGAACTGCCCTCAGCACCAACCTGTGGTTTGCAAATATGCTCCTTGAGAGTCACCTGGGAACTCGTCAGAATGCACATTCTTGAGCCCCTGCCCAGATCTCCTGTATCATAAATGTGGGGTGGGGAGGAGTAAGAAATCTATGTTTTAACAAGCCCATCACAGTTCTGATGCGTGGTTCAGGTCTGAGAACTGCTGTCTAAGGGGAGGACTCCTTCCTTCTCAGGGGCTTCTCTCCAACTAACGTAATCCAGACCCCCTGGTCTGGATGGGGCAAGCAACAGGAAGAGTGACAATCACTCAGTTCTTTTCGAAAGTAGCCCAAGTTCCAGAATGAACACATCCCTTCCATGGGACTTCCCTGGCAGGCCAATGGTTGGGACTTTTCCTTCAATGCAGGGGCTGCGGGTTTCATGCCTGGTGGAGGACCTAAGATCCCACGTGCCTCCTGTCCAAAAAACCAAAACATAAAACAGAAGCGATGTTGTAACAAATTCAAAAAAGACTTTAAAGATGGTTCACATCAAAAAGAAAAAATAAAAATAAAAAACTAAAAGAATGAAAGCTTCTTTATTTGAAGCTCAGATGAGTTTTACTCCTTTAGGCAATGCTTTCCACAGAAGGAGCCCTGTGTTATAATTATTTGAATTCCATTAGGATTCTTGTGTCTGCCTCTATTGTGGGAGACCTGGGTTCGATCCCTGGGTCGGGATGATCCCCTGGAGAAGGAAATGGCAACCCACTCCAGTATTCTTGCCTGGAGCATCCCATGGACGGAGGAGCCTGGTGGGCTACAGTCCATGGGGTCACAAAGAGTCGGACACGACTGAGCGACTTAACTAACTAACTAGGATTCTTCACCATTGCAACTGACCACAGCCAACTGTTCCTGGGGAGACAGAAGCCAAATGGCCCCCAACAATCTGAGAGGTGCTTTATTTTCTCTAAAATAATGGCCAGGATCCAGGGGGGAAACTTTAGGTTTCTGAGCTCATCTTTCTGCAAATTCTTTCAGCTGGTTAAGATTAAAAAAAAAAGCAGCCTTGATGGCATGTCCACGTGCAAAGCTCCCACATAGGCCCGCGGGGCGGGCGGCCCCGTGTGTGGTAGAGGAGGGCACCGCCAGGCTTCCTCACTGGAACACCATCCTGTGTGCTCCTCCCACTCGGGATGCAGGATGTAGCCAAGGCAATGTAGTGCAGGATTCTTTAAACTGGGGGCCTTAATTTGTAAAGCCTAATTCCGCCCAGATCCCCTTCTTAATAGAAATATAGTAGGACTTATCTGAAATACTTCAGTCCTTTCTCTCAACTCTCTTCCTTAAAAAAAAAAATTCATCTGAACATGCACCCCAAAGTTCATTGCAGCATTATTTACAATTTACATTATTTACAAGATACGGAAGTCACCTGAGTGTGTCCATGAACAGATGAATGGATAAAGAAGACAGGGTGTGTGTATACACAGTAGAATACTACTCAGTCATGACAAAGAATGAAAGCTTGCCTTTTGCAACAATGTGGATGGACTCAGCATTCTGCTGAGTGAAACAAGTCAGAGAAAGACAGGTACTGCATGATATCACTTGTACCTGGAATCTAATAAAACCACCACAAACTAGTGAATATAACAAAAAAGAAACAAACTTACAAATACAGAGAACAAACTGGTGGTTACTAGTGAGGAGAGAGGAGAGGCAATGCATGGGTAAGAGATTAAGAGGTCAAATCTATTATGTAAAAGTAAGCTACAGGGATATATTCTACCATATAGTTATAGTTATTACTATAAGTGGAATATAATTATAAAAATTGTGAATCACCTGAAACTTATATTGGATGTCAACTATACCTCAATAAAGACATGCATCTGAGTGTGCCTTCAGAGGAAAAGCAAAAGCTCTGAAAATATTCTTAACTTCTCCTGCCCCTTTTATTACGTCCCTAGTATTCTGGGAGAGGACCTGCTAGTTTCTGACCCCTCGGGGAGCCTGTGCTGGGCTTGCTTCTTCACTGCCAGTCAGCCTTTCTGCAACACCCTTGGCCTGGAACTTGTCTGAGCCACAGCTCCTCCAAGAGCCCCCTGGAATCCTGGAATGCACCTTACCTAGCAGCGGAGAGGGAGCCTGAGTTTGACTCGAGATGAATGTGCTCAGCAGAAAGAGCTGACTGTGTCAGTCTGACTGGCCCTGGAAGACCCACCCATGCCAGCTGTGAAACCAAAGCAGATGCATGTCTTTGCTCCCAGAGCTGTGGCACTTCATCCTATGATGGGCCAGGCATTTCAAAGAAGGTGATTCTGACATCATCATCTCTTCCCTAGCTGAGGGCAGGGCTCACAGGAGAGAGAGAGATGAGTCTCATAAACTGAATCTAAAAATCAGGGACAGAACTGATGGAAATACTTGTCCAGCGGCACTTAAAAACAAACTCCTTCCTGGTTGCCATGGTTCAGTTTAAGGGCTCACGTGTGGTCCCAGCTGCAGAGAAACCAGAATTCAATCAGGGTGGTCTGGCTGCAGCCAACCAAAACCCATTCCTGGAAAGGTGTTCCTGCAAAGTGAAAATTTTAAATCACTTTGACAATCTCACACACACAGAACATTCCATGTGAAAAGCATCTTGGTTTAAAAGCATTCTTGAGTGAATTATGTTATGCGTCTCATAAAGTTCTGACTTGAAAGAGTATACATTAGGACGTTGTAAAGTGATTTGAAAAGCTTCAGACCGTGCGGAATATTCAGAGAACAATAAAAGCGTCTAACCTAATGAAGTTCCCTAAATGTCCTGGCTTGTTGCTTTCTTAGGTACCTCGGGTCTTCATCGGTCAAGAGTGCATAGGTGGATGCACCGATCTAGTAAATATGCATGAGAGAGGGGAACTGTTGACACGGCTAAGGCAAATTGGAGCTCTGCAATAATTACAGGTGAGTGACAGGTGGGACTCTGGGCCAGGAACACTGACAGATGGTGGAACTCTACTGTTGTGTTTTATTACAATAGAGCAAGGCACCCAAGATAGGCAAAGGGTGATTTGGGGAACTGTGATGTCATGCATGAGCTTCCCTTTTACAAAGTGCATCAGTGGGAGGAAAGCTTTTCCCTCAACCTTCATTTAACAAATATTTATTTAGCACTTACTATGGGCCAGACACTGTACGAGACATTGGAAATATAGAGATGAACAAAAGGATAATATGGAACTTATATTCTAGAGAGAGAGACTGATCAAACACAAGTTAAATAATGCCTGAAACAAGTGAATAATCTGATAGAACATGGCAGAGGGGTAGGGAGCAAACTGAGCTAATGTGGCGAGGAAAGGCCTTTTTCAGAGGGGCTGGCTAAGCCCACACCTGATTGACAAGAAGGAGACAACCATATAATGATGAAGCAGAAGAGCTTTTCAGGCGGAAGGAATAGAAAGTAGAAAGATCCTGAGGTGACCGAGTATGGAATATTCAAGGAACCAAAAGCAAGCAAGAGCAGACTGCGTGAAGGGCAGTAAGAAGGGACGGTATTAATAGCAGCAAATGTGGGCAGTGGCCAAAGCTCACAGGCCATGGGAAGCAGCCTGAAATCTCCTAAATGCAACGTGAAACCAAGGTAATTTTTGCTGTACCTGTGTTCACCCTGCAAAGCCAATTCAATTCAATTGGCTTCCCATATGACAAGCCAAAGTTTTCTAAAGTTGTAACCTGAAGGAGATCTTTGAATGGAAAACCACAGGGTCACAGATCCTTCAGAAAGAAATCAAAATCCCTTTGGGATCTGATGGGTTCCCCTCCCTGCAGCTCTTGTTGGAGTAAGACGGCTTCGAACCAGGCCAGTTCCACTGAGTCATCCGTGGAAAGACTGTTTTTATTTTAAGCCAAAGGAGAAATGTAAGGTGTTTAAATTAAAATGTTCTTTGAAGGGTATTTATTGCCCACTAATTAATAATTAACCCCTGAGCAATAAGTACACAGAGTTTGCAGGGATTACTCAGAAAAGCCACAGGAGTGAAAACACGAGGCCTGAAAAGCACAGCCAATCCCTTTCAAAGCAAACAGTTTTAAAATCTTGAATTACAGTTCTACAACTTTATCCCAGCAAGTAAACAGACCGTGTCTGTCTGGGTTAGCTTTCTGGCCTCACCCCATGTGGTGCCAAATGTTTCCTATTCGATACACTTTTTTTTTTCAAACAATTCAGGCTTAGATTAAGAATGAAAGAAAACTTGTGCCTTTCCAGGGCAAGTGGGAAATATCATCCCCCCAGTGACCTCTAGGTTGGGGTGGCTGTTAGAGTCCCCCATATTCGCCAGATCTCTTTAGCTGCATTGTCCTTCAGCATATTATGCCCTTCGTATTCCACTGGCAACTTGCATTTCGAGACCATCTGTAACCGATTGTGTTTAAATGGCAAGAGTCAGTGTTCTGATAATGAAAGAGAAATGATGGGAACTGCTCTAAGAAGATCCGATTCTTTTTTTTTCCTAGCAGAGCAGACCCAGGCTGATATCCCCCTTGGGGACAGGATGGCGTTGCAGATAATGACAGCAGTTCCTGGAGGATGGACCTGGGGTGACTGTGCCCAGTTACAGCAGCTGTTTACTGAAAATTCTGAAATATGTTAACCTCAATAAAAGGGGAAGGGAAGTCAACAGCTTCTTTTGACTCAGTATTAAAAATGGACCAACTTGCCCAAAATAACAGGTCTGATGGATGTCTTGGGTTTCTTGTGGATTGGCCCTTTGGGTTCCCAGGGACCATGACAAGATATGCTTAGGATTCACTCACTGACCCAAAAGATGGTCCTTCTCTTTTGCACATGTTCTTACCAAGGGTCTCCTCGAGCTGGGATGCCTCTACCTCCAACACCTGTGTTTCCCAACCAAGTGTATCTCAGGCCCCCAAGCACGAAGCTAGAGTTGGTTTTCTGCTACTGCCTGAAAATTATTTTGTTGAGTTTGACTTCCTAGAATTTGCATTATGAACTCAACAGGCATTTTGAATGTGCTTTTTCAAAAGGTGTCTTCCCAGGCCACCATCTCCACCCCACCCCACCCCTTTCTGCTTTGAGAGTCACTGCTGTGAACCACTGCCCTGAACCCTGACAACTCACAGATCTCACAGGAAATGTTCGATGGCTCTGTCTGTCCTCTCAATCTGAGAGAAACCATGTGAACAGTTAAGCACAGTCGGTCTTCACTTGGTGCTACAGGGATCAGAGTCTAACTGTAGGTGCGGTGATCTTACAGCAACGCTGTTACGTCAGATGGTGTCCAGGGAATCCTGAACAAGCATATATTGTCTAGAGAACACACAGAAGGAAAACACAAACATTTACATGTTACGTAGAAAACCTGTATCCCCCTCCCGCAAAAAATATGTCTGTGAAAATAGCCAAATTTGGGAAACACTGTTCTAGATGATTTTCCTCTCTCCCCTCTTCCCTACTCACTCTATGAGAACTTAAGAATTCCTTATTGTGAAGGATTCTAGAAATGCAAGATTAATTTATTTCTGTAGACGCAAGTATGAATGGTTAATTTTTTCTCTATTAAAGAAGTACCCATGGATCATACAGTAATTTTTGCGCAATTCTTCATTCTCAAGACTTTAAGGAGTGTCATCAATGCAAAATCAATTTCAGGTGTTTTTTTTTCCACATCCGTCCCTGCTGCCATTATAAATAAAGGCACATGCTATTGTCTTTCACTGAGTATACACTGTTGGTGTGATTTTGTAAATTTCATAATTTGCATATGTTTACACAGCCTATTGAATAATGTTTAGGATTCAATAATAGTCTTTTTCATACCACATTCCATTTTCCCATTTCTCTCCTAATACTCTTGCACCCTGGGCTTCCTCTCCCTTCCCTTAGGGACTCTAACCCCTCCCTTCAACCAGATGGCTGTGGATGACCCACAGGTCACACACCACACTGTGAACACCCCCCCCCCCGAGGCTGTGCAGTGTGCAAAGAGCAGTGTGCAGTCACACACCACACTGTGAACACAGGCTGTGCAGTGTGCAAAGAGCAGTGTGCAAACTTAGTCCCCAGTCATGTCCTGACCACTTGCCTGCTCTTCCTTTCCCATCTCTGTACCCCTGCTCATCATGTCCCTCCCGAGATACCCTTCTTTCTCCTTGGTCTTTCAAACCCTGCCTTCAAGGCTCGATTTACAGGCTCTCCCCTCCAGACCTACCCTCTCACCTCACTGCCTCTTGACCAAAAAACCAAGTCACTGCTCCCTCTTCTGCAATCCTAAAGGGCCCTGCGTATGCTGCAACTCTCATCAGGCTACACTGTAATCATCTCTATTGATCTCTGGCCAGATTCAGAAATACTCAAAGGCAAGAGCCTCCACGTAAACACCTTCATATGCCCAGGCTCAAGCACAGAGGGTCTATTTTATCAAAACTACACACGGTTTAAAATGTCAAACAGCACTAAGACACTACTCCACCCCTCCCAAATCCCTGTCCTGCACACACATTTTTCATTTTCATAGGTATTTAAGCTATTTAGAACTATCATAAAATGTATTAGATGGATAAGAATATATACAATGCATGTGTGTGTGCGCACAGTCATATCCGACTCTTTGTGACCCCACATACTGTCACCCACCAGGCTCCTCTGTCCATGGGATTTTCCAGGCAAGAATACTGGAGTAGGTTGCCATTTCCTCCTCCAGGGGGTCTTCTCGAGCCAGGGATCAAACTCAAATCTCCTGTGTCTTCTGCATTGGCAGGCGGATTCTTTACCGCTGCACCACCTGGGAAGCGCTATTTAAATGAACACCCATGTGTCTGCCTCGTAAGGTAAGAAATAGAGCATCTATATCACAGCGTGCTTCCAAGGTACTGATAAACTACCTCACAAGACCCATGTGCCCCTTCCCAAAGTAGCCCCTTCCTCCCTTCACTGAGATGATCTCTAGTTCTTTTTTTAAACTTATTTGGCTGCCCTGGGTCTTGGTTGTGGCACGAGACATCTTCTTCCTGGTTTATCTTCTTTATCCGCAACTGGGAGTCTCTGGTTGTGGCTCTCCATCTCAGTAGCTCCGTGGCATGCGGCCTCTTAGTTCCCTGACCAGGGATCGAACACGTGTCTCCTGCATTGCAAGGCAGATTCTCAACCACTGGACCATCAGGGAAGTCCCCTCTAGTTTCATTTTTGTGATAGTCATTCTAAGCAGGAGACAGATGGGCCCCAGACTAGGCATTTACAACTGGCCTCCTGCTGACACTTCTGGGGGGTGAGAAAAAGACGGGCTTCAGGCTGGACACTTATAACTAGGCTCCAATCTGCATCTCTTGAGACAGGAGACAGGTGGGCTCCAGGTTAGATATTTACACCCAGCTTCCTGTTTGTACTTTGAGATAGAAATAACAACAGAAACAGGGTAAATAGCCAAGCTTTGGCTCCTGAGGACGCTTCAAGGGAACAGTGATGGCAGGAACAGAGAGGGGCTAAACTCTGTTTGAGTAAAAGATCAAGAGGTCATATTTTTCCCATCCTTGGGGCAAGAGAGACAATGCATATGCATAGAAAGGATCTTCGGGGGATCACAAAGGAGGGGGCACCACCCAGAAGAGGTGATCTCAAGGCCTCCCACAGGCCTCTGGGCTGGGATCCATCTTGGAAAAAACCTGCACACGCATGTGGGGGAGGGCTCTAGAGCAGGTCAGGTATGGAAAAAGAAACCAGACAACGGGCCAAAAGTAAACAAAGACCCAGAAGAACCGCCCCATATGAATGATTTATCTGCCTCTTCACTGTGCTTCTGCTCATTGGGAAGACACTCACACCCGTTCTCTCCAGGTTTGTGTCTCTTTCTTCTGTCAAAACTGCTTCTCTGTGCGCTCCCCCACTTGCTGTACCATGACTCCAATAATCAGCTCTGGATCTGCTTTTACAGTTTTTGTCTCCTTGAGAAATGTGGGCAAGGGGCAAGGGAATTCTGCTTCTAGCCCCCAGCCCCTGGTGGACTGACTAGCAGGTAGGATTCCTGGTTTTCATCTAGGTTCAGTTCAGTTCAGTCACTCAGTCGTGTCCGACTCTTTGCGACCCCATGAATCACAGCACGCCAGGCCTCCCTGTCCATCACCAACTCCCGGAGTTCACTCACACTCACATCCATCGAGTTGATGATGCCATCCAGCCATCTCGTCCTCTGTCATCCCCTTCTCCTCCTGCCCCCAATCCCTCCCAGCATCAGGGTCTTTTCCAATGAGTCAACTCTTCGCATGAGGTGGCCAAAGTACTGGAGTTTCAGCCTCAGCATCAGTCCTTCCAAAGAAATCCCAGGACTGATTTCCTTTAGAATGGACTGTTTGGATCTCCTTGCAGTCCAAGGGACTCTCAAGAGTCTTCTCCAACATCACAGTTCAAAAACATCGATTCTTCAGCGCTCAGCTTTCTTCACAGTCCAACTCTCACATCCATACATGACCACTGGAAAAACCATAGCCTTGACTAGACGGACCTTAGTTGGCAAAGTAATGTCTCTGCTTTTGAATATGGTTTCTAGGTTGGTCATAACTTTTCTTCCAAGGAGTAAGCGTCTTTTAATTTCATGGCTGCAGTCACCATCTGCAGTGATTTTGGAGCCCCCCAAATTAAAGTCTGACACTGTTTCCCCATCTATTTCCCATGAAGTGATGGGACCGGATGCCATGATCTTCGTTTTCTGAATGTTGAGTTTTAAGCCAACTTTTTCACTCTCTTCTTTCACTTTCATCAAGAGGCTTTTTAGTTCCTCTTGACTTTCTGCCATAAGGGTGGTATCATCTGCATATCTGAAGTTATTGATATTTCTCCCAGCAATGTTGATTCCAGCTTGTGTTTCTTCCAGTCCAGCATTTCTCATGATGTACTCTGCATAGAAGTTAAATAAGCAGGGTGACAATAAACAGCCTTGACGTACTCCTTTTCCGGTTTGGAACCAGTCTGTTGTTCCATGTCCAGTTCTAACTGTTGCTTTTGACGTGCATACAGGTTTCTCAAGAGGCAGGTGAGGTCATCTAGGTTACCTAGGTTCAATTCCTGGTCAGGGAACTAAGATCTCACTTCAAGCTACCGCTCACTGCTGCTTCTCTGGAGCAATTCCAATGTGTTATGGTTGTACTCTGCAGGATATCCCTCAGCAACACATTTAAATGTTGAAAAGCAGTTAACAAACACCAACCTAGCTGGGTAAGGAAAGGGATATCAGATGAAGGGCCCCAGGAGAAGATAAGCTGAACAGAAGCTCTGAGTCATAGACTGGCTTCTGTTTCCTGGGAGCTTGCCAGAGGGGTGGTCCCAAACAAGTCCTTGGAAATCCAGGCACCCCATGGTCGGGGATTATGTACAGGTACTGGGCATCCCCCAGAAACCTGTTGTGGAAATGGCAGTTCTGCATCTTCTGCACCCACGGCCCACCTCTAGCTTCCAGGAGCAGGCCCAAGCATACCACGTCCATGTGTGTGTGGCAAGCCCATACCCCCTCCACCAGCCAAGGGTGTGGCCTGGAGAACAGAAATGTCAGCACAAGACAAATTTCAGATAAGCATGTACTCAGGCTCATTTAAGCACTCTGTCCTCAAGTTAAAAAAAAAAAAAAATATATATATATATATATACAGCAGCAGAAGCTCTCAACACGGGGACTTTCGGCGCTCCAGGCTGGACTGGTTGCCATCCTAAGTCCAAACACCGCTCTTCTCCTGGGATCTCCCTTCACTGTCATCCTGGGATTCCACTGCTCTCCACCCAGAGCTGGATCTCCTGTTTCCTGCACCCCACAGATATCTGTCACAGCTAAACTGCTGTAACAAAACATCACCTTCCGACAGAAGCTTATTTTCTCTCCTAACAGTTCAGAGGCAGGCAGGTGGCCTTGCCCTGTGAAGTCAGGATCAACCTGGGATGCACACAGCACTTTTCTTACATTCCATTACCCAGAACTTAGTCTCCGGCCCCACTTAGCTGTGGGTGACCCGAGGCAATGGTGTCCCTGCTGGGAAGCCCCTCACCCAGCTAAAACTCAGGGAGGTCTACACTCCAACAAAGTTAGGAGTTTAAGATTAACAGATACACTCTACTATGCATAACATACATAAACAACAAGGAACTACTGTATAGCAGAAGAAACTGTATGCAATATCTTATAATAACCTAGAACAGAAAAGAATCTGAAAAAGAATACACATATGCATGTATATAAATGAATCACTTTGCCGTACACTTGAAACTAACACAATGCTGTAAATCAACTAAACTTCAATAAAAAAGTTGTTCTGAATAAATAAATGCTAAAAAAAAAAATTAAAGAAGGGGAGAATGAATATGAAGGGAAATTACTGAATTGTATCTTTCTATTTTTCATAGTGAGAAGGACAATTCCTAGGTAGTTTGATAAGTCCGGGATCCCCAAGGAGGAGAAAGGGGTCTGGGGCTCTCGAGGAGGAGATGGGGGTCTGGAATTCTCAGCAGGAGGAAAGGACAAACCTTTTTCCTTTAACCCAGCAGTGATGACTGCACAACAAAACAACTCATCTTGTTCAAGGATGTTTTTTCTTAAGCTCTATACCAATGATTATATGACAACAATGTATTCTGCTTGAGTGCAATTGTGCGGTAGTTTGAGCATTCTTTGGCATTGCCTTTCTTTGGGATTGGAATGAAAACTGACCTTTTCCAGTCCTGTGGCCACTGCTGAGTTTTCCAAATTTGCTGGCATATTGAGTGCAGCACTTTCATAGGATCACCTTCCAGGATTTGAAACAGCTCAACTGAAATTCCATCATATCCACTAGCTTTGTTCATAGTGATGCTTTATAAGGCCCACTTGACTTCACATTCCAGATGTCTGGCTCTAGGTGAGTGATCACACCATCATGATTATCTTGGTTGTGAAGATCAAATTTTCCAAGCCAGGCTTCAGCAGTACATGAACCGTGGACTTTCAGATGTTCAAGCTGGTTTTGGAAAGGCAGAGGAACCAGAGATCAAAGTGCCAACATCTGCTGGATCATCGAAAAAGCAAGAGAATTCCAGGAAAACATCTATTTCTGCTTTATTGACTATGCCAAAGCCTTTGACTGTGTGGATCACAATAAAATGTGGAAAATTCTGAAAGAGATGGGAATACCAGACTACCTGATCTGTCTCTTGAGAAATCTATATGCAGGTAGGAAGCAACAGTTAGAACTGGACATGGAACAACAGACTGGTTCCAAACCGGAAAAGGAGTACGTCAAGGCTGTTTATTGTCACCCTGCTTATTTAACTTCTATGCAGAGTACATCATGAGAAACGCTGGACTGGAAGAAAAACAAGCTGGAATCAACATTGCCGGGAGAAATATCAATAACCTCAGATAGGCAGATGATACCACCCTTATGGCAGAAAGTCAAGAGGAACTAAAAAGCCTCTTGATGAAAGTGAAAGAGGAGGGTGAAAAGTTGGCTTAAAGCTCAGCATTCAGAAAACAAAGATGATGGCATCTGGTCCCATCACTTCATGGGAAATAGATGGGCAAACAGTGGAAACAGTGTCAGACTTTAATTTTCGGGGCTCCAAAATCACTGCAGATGGTGACTGCAGCCATGAAATTAAAAGACGCTTACTCCTTGGAAGGAAAGTTATGACCAGCTTAGATAGCATATTCAAAAACAGAGACATTACTTTGCCAACAAAGGTCCGTCTAGTCAAGGCTATGGTTTTTCCAGTGGTCATGTATGGATGTGAAAGTTGGACTGTGAAGAAAGCTGAGCACAGAAGAATTGATGCTTTTGAAGTGTGGTGTTGGAGAAGACTCTTGAGAGTCCCTTGGACTGCAAGGAGATCCAACCAGTCCATTCTAAAGGAGATCAGCCTTCAGTGTTCATTGGAAGGACTGATGCTAAAGCTGAAACTCCAATACTTTGGCCACCTCATGCGAAGAGTTGACTCATTGGAAAAGATCCTGATGCTGGAAGGGATTGGAGGCAGGAGGAGAAGGGGACGACAGAGGATGAGATGGCTGGATGGCATCACCGACTTGATGGACATGAGTTTGGGTAAACTCCAGGAGTTGGTGATGGACAGGGAGGCCTGCGTGCTGCAGTTCATGGGGTCACAAAGAGTCGGACACGACTGAGCAACTGAACTGAACTGATTCTGCTTGAGGACAAGTTTCTCCTTTTTGAGACTAATCCTGTCATCTTAAAATATATATTATGGGAGTGGGTCTGGTAAGACCTTTACAACCTTAAGACATTCTTTTGATTTGCTGTAATAACCAACTGAAAAAGTATATAACTCCCTTTCTAAGAGTAGCAGTGGGGGGCACTCTCTATCCCTGTTCTGATGTCTATGTCAGAAGCTTTCTCTGTCCCTTTTTCACTTTAATAAAACTCTGCTACACAAAAGCTCTTGAGTGATCAAGCCTGGTTTCTGGTCCCGAAGCTAAAGCTTCTTTGGAGATCACGAATTCAACATTGTTCACCGTAAGCTATCAATACTCTTTTTCATTTTGGAGGACCATATATCCTTCTTTGGCCTTAAGAAAGAGAGGATGGGAACTTTTTGAAACCTTGCTTGTCTGAAAGTGTCTTTATTTTATTGATATTCCCCGGTGGCTCAGATGACAAAGAATTTGCCTACAATGTAGGAGGAAAAAAAGGAAAGTGAAGATGCTCAGTCATGTCCGACTCTTTTGTGACCCCGTGGACTGTAGCCTACCAGGTTCCTCTGTCTGTGGAATTTTCCAGGCAAGAGTTCTGGAATGGGTTGCCATTTCCTTCTCCAGGGGATCTTCCTGACCCAGGGGTCAAACCCAGGTCTCCCACATTGCAGGCAGATGTTTTACCGTCTGAGCCACCAGGGAAGCTCCAGTATGACCCGGGTTCAATCCCTGGATTGGGAAGATCCGCTGGAGAAGGAAAAGGCAAGTCACTCCAGTGTTCTAGCCTGGAGAATCCCATGGACAGAGGAGTCTTGTGGGCTACAGTCCAAGGCGTCGCAAAGAGTCGGACAGGACGGCAGCGAACACTTTCACTGATAGTTCAGCTGGATGGAGCTTCTAGTTGGAAGTCGTCTCCTTCTGGAAGGCTAAAGGCACTGCTTATGGCCTTCTACTTTCAGTGCTGCTGTTAAGAAGTCTGAAGCCATCCTGATTCTTGATCTTGTGGTTAACCTGTTTGGTTTCCTTGTTTAACATTCGGCTGCTGCTGCTGCTGCTAAGTTACTTCAGTCGTGTCCAACTCTGTGTGACCCCATAGACGGGCAGCCCACCAGGCTCCTCCATCCCTGGGATTCTCCAGGCAAGAACACTGGAGTGGGTTGCCATTTCCTTCTCTAATGCCTGAAAGTGAAAGTGAAAGGGAAGTCGCTCAGATGTGTCCGACCCTTAGCATGGACTGCAGCCTACCAGGCTCCTCCATCCATGGTTTCCAGGCAAGAGTACTGGAGTGGGGTGCCATTGCCTTCTCCATTTAACATTCTGGAAACTTGCAAAATCTTCCCTTTGAAATATCACAGTGATGTGTCTTGGGAGGGTCTCTTTTCATACATTTTAGGGGCTACTTACAGGTTCGAAGGGCTTTGGAACTATTATTGAGCTATTTTATGGAAGTTTTCCTTCCCTCCATTTTCTCTGTGTCCTTTCTGGAACTCCTAGGAATCGGATACCGGCTTTCCTAGCCGTGTCCTCTAATTTCCGCTATATTTTCTCTCCTATTTTCTACTTTTTTGTTTTGAAGGACTTACTCATTTTTATCTCCTTATTTCCCTATCAAATTTTTCATTTCTGATAATGTTTTTAACTTTCAATAGCTCTTCAATACTGCCTGAGTGTTCCTTTTTTTCCTTCTAGAATTATTTTTGCTTTGTAAATGCCCAGTACTTGTTGAGTTTATTGAGAGTTCTAAAAATACTTTCCCTGAATTTTTTTTCCAACTGTGATTTTTTCCCTTATTTCATAAAACAAGAATTTTTCCTTGTTCTCAGCTGTTTCCTCTGTTTTTCTTATTCTTGTTCTCTGGATGCAGTCTTTTCTATCACATAGAATATTAATTCTAGTTAGGGCCTTTTAAAAAGCGGTCTTCCAATTCCAGCATTTTCTATGAGTTCCTATGTTTTGTTTCTGCTGAAACTGGAAGACCTTCCAATGTTCTGCACTGAATATTTGTGACCGAGCTGTGTGTAAACACTTAAGTATGAGGCCAAAACCAGGTTGGCAGATTTGTTGCAGGAACTGGCCTTGTCACCTGGTAGGCTTCACCACAGAGCCTTTTAAATGTCACCTTCTCAGCAAGACCTCCCCATTACCCTATTTAAAATTTCACTTGGCATTCTCTATCCCACTTTTTTTTTTTCTATAGCATTTATAACCTAACATCATATAATTTGGTTATTTTATTTACTGTCTGTCTTTACTGCTAACCTGCAAGCCCCTTATTCGCTGCTGTATCTACAGCACTTAAAGACTGTGTGCATGTGGCAGGCACTTGATAAGCACCTGTTAGGTGGCTGAATGAATGAATGAGTGAATGAATGATGAGATGCAGGTCACCCACCTGTCAGCTCCGGGGCATTTCTCTTTTCAGCTGTTCAGTCCCTCCACTTTTTCAGCTGGGGGGGGGGTGGGCCTTGCCACCAGGTTCCCACTGCCAAGCAGGGAAAAGGGATTGGCAGCCCCCAATCAGTGTGCAGACTCTCACGTAATTGTCTATTTTCTGTCTGTTCCTTGCTGAGTAATTCTGAGTGATTTGCAGGAAAAGAAAGATCACCCCAAAAGCATCAAGAAGTTGGCACAAGGGGTTGGCAGAGGAAAACGAGAGTATCCAGGCAAAAAGCCCACAGCCAAGGCTCTGTAACTTTGGTTTCCTTTGAAAATCAAGTGATTCAATCTCCTACACGTGTCTCACTTTAATAACTGCCTTCAGTCTGCCCCTTCCAGCCTGGCTCCTGCACTGGGATGCCCAACAGCCGTTCTTCCCAATTCAGGGTTGTCCAAAGACGGTCCTGATGGAGAAACAATAGCTAAGGGGAATCAGTGTGGTCCGGCTCACACTATTTATATCCCCAGTGGGTATGACTGGGCCCTCATCATGACATTTGGTTGTAAGAGAAAGCCACACTCCCTAATTCACTGTACCGGAACAATTTTACCTGGGTCCTGGGAAATATTTTAAAGACTTGGCACTCCTGAGTTATTTTAATTAAAATCTTTTTGTTACATTAATAGTGTTTTTTTTTCTTATTAAGTACATTGGACATTTGAAGGGGCAGAATTTAATCTTACTAATTCGTGGAAGAGAGCTCGGCTGACCAGACTGGAGGCTGCCCCCCGACATCTAGAACAAACCCCCGCGTGTGGAGAGAGCGGGTGTAAAGCTAACTCTGAGCGCCCTTAGCTCACTGCCTGGAAGAGCCCAGTCACAAACACAGTCGCTGAATGACTGGAGAGCACCAGAGGGGCAGGGGAGGAAAGGATGGGTCTCAGGCTGCCTCCGGAAAGAGGAGAACATGGGTGGTCCCAGACGGATATCCCCCAGGTTAACCAGCAAGAGCCCTGCTTAGCAGCCCACCAGGCTCCTCCATCCCTGGGATTCTCCAGGCAAGAACACTGGAGTGGGTTGCCATTTCCTTCTCTAATGCCTGAAAGTGAAAGTGAAAGGGAAGTCGCTCAGATGTGTCCGACCCTTAGCATGGACTGCAGCCTACCAGGCTCCTCCATCCATGGTTTCCAGGCAAGAGTACTGGAGTGGGGTGCCATTGCCTTCTCCATTTAACATTCTGGAAACTTGCAAAATCTTCCCTTTGAAATATCACAGTGATGTGTCTTGGGAGGGTCTCTTTTCATACATTTTAGGGGCTACTTACAGGTTCGAAGGGCTTTGGAACTATTATTGAGCTATTTTATGGAAGTTTTCCTTCCCTCCATTTTCTCTGTGTCCTTTCTGGAACTCCTAGGAATCGGATACCGGCTTTCCTAGCCGTGTCCTCTAATTTCCGCTATATTTTCTCTCCTATTTTCTACTTTTTTGTTTTGAAGGACTTACTCATTTTTATCTCCTTATTTCCCTATCAAATTTTTCATTTCTGATAATGTTTTTAACTTTCAATAGCTCTTCAATACTGCCTGAGTGTTCCTTTTTTTCCTTCTAGAATTATTTTTGCTTTGTAAATGCCCAGTACTTGTTGAGTTTATTGAGAGTTCTAAAAATACTTTCCCTGAATTTTTTTTCCAACTGTGATTTTTTCCCTTATTTCATAAAACAAGAATTTTTCCTTGTTCTCAGCTGTTTCCTCTGTTTTTCTTATTCTTGTTCTCTGGATGCAGTCTTTTCTATCACATAGAATATTAATTCTAGTTAGGGCCTTTTAAAAAGCGGTCTTCCAATTCCAGCATTTTCTATGAGTTCCTATGTTTTGTTTCTGCTGAAACTGGAAGACCTTCCAATGTTCTGCACTGAATATTTGTGACCGAGCTGTGTGTAAACACTTAAGTATGAGGCCAAAACCAGGTTGGCAGATTTGTTGCAGGAACTGGCCTTGTCACCTGGTAGGCTTCACCACAGAGCCTTTTAAATGTCACCTTCTCAGCAAGATCCCTTATTTCATAAAACAAGAATTTTTCCTTGTTCTCAGCTGTTTCCTCTGTTTTTCTTATTCTTGTTCTCTGGATGCAGTCTTTTCTATCACATAGAATATTAATTCTAGTTAGGGCCTTTTAAAAAGCGGTCTTCCAATTCCAGCATTTTCTATGAGTTCCTATGTTTTGTTTCTGCTGAAACTGGAAGACCTTCCAATGTTCTGCACTGAATATTTGTGACCGAGCTGTGTGTAAACACTTAAGTATGAGGCCAAAACCAGGTTGGCAGATTTGTTGCAGGAACTGGCCTTGTCACCTGGTAGGCTTCACCACAGAGCCTTTTAAATGTCACCTTCTCAGCAAGACCTCCCCATTACCCTATTTAAAATTTCACTTGGCATTCTCTATCCCACTTTTTTTTTTTCTATAGCATTTATAACCTAACATCATATAATTTGGTTATTTTATTTACTGTCTGTCTTTACTGCTAACCTGCAAGCCCCTTATTCGCTGCTGTATCTACAGCACTTAAAGACTGTGTGCATGTGGCAGGCACTTGATAAGCACCTGTTAGGTGGCTGAATGAATGAATGAGTGAATGAATGATGAGATGCAGGTCACCCACCTGTCAGCTCCGGGGCATTTCTCTTTTCAGCTGTTCAGTCCCTCCACTTTTTCAGCTGGGGGGGGGGTGGGCCTTGCCACCAGGTTCCCACTGCCAAGCAGGGAAAAGGGATTGGCAGCCCCCAATCAGTGTGCAGACTCTCACGTAATTGTCTATTTTCTGTCTGTTCCTTGCTGAGTAATTCTGAGTGATTTGCAGGAAAAGAAAGATCACCCCAAAAGCATCAAGAAGTTGGCACAAGGGGTTGGCAGAGGAAAACGAGAGTATCCAGGCAAAAAGCCCACAGCCAAGGCTCTGTAACTTTGGTTTCCTTTGAAAATCAAGTGATTCAATCTCCTACACGTGTCTCACTTTAATAACTGCCTTCAGTCTGCCCCTTCCAGCCTGGCTCCTGCACTGGGATGCCCAACAGCCGTTCTTCCCAATTCAGGGTTGTCCAAAGACGGTCCTGATGGAGAAACAATAGCTAAGGGGAATCAGTGTGGTCCGGCTCACACTATTTATATCCCCAGTGGGTATGACTGGGCCCTCATCATGACATTTGGTTGTAAGAGAAAGCCACACTCCCTAATTCACTGTACCGGAACAATTTTACCTGGGTCCTGGGAAATATTTTAAAGACTTGGCACTCCTGAGTTATTTTAATTAAAATCTTTTTGTTACATTAATAGTGTTTTTTTTTCTTATTAAGTACATTGGACATTTGAAGGGGCAGAATTTAATCTTACTAATTCGTGGAAGAGAGCTCGGCTGACCAGACTGGAGGCTGCCCCCCGACATCTAGAACAAACCCCCGCGTGTGGAGAGAGCGGGTGTAAAGCTAACTCTGAGCGCCCTTAGCTCACTGCCTGGAAGAGCCCAGTCACAAACACAGTCGCTGAATGACTGGAGAGCACCAGAGGGGCAGGGGAGGAAAGGATGGGTCTCAGGCTGCCTCCGGAAAGAGGAGAACATGGGTGGTCCCAGACGGATATCCCCCAGGTTAACCAGCAAGAGCCCTGCTTCTCCTCTTCATCCAGGAAGCCTGAGGCAGGCAGCAATGTGCAACGTGATTTCAGGCCACTGTTTTTTTTTTTTTTTTTTTAATAGTCTGATTCTATTCCTTTTTTACATGTATACATACATTTTTTTTTCATATTCTTTTCCATTCTGGTTTTTCACAGGATATTGAATATAGTTCCCTGTGCTATTACACAATGGACCTTGCTATTTATCCACCCAATATACACATACAGGGTGCATCTGTTGCTCCTAAGCTCCCAATCTGTCCTTCTCTCACCCCTCTCCTTGGTCCACGTTTGAGGCCAATTTACCCCAAACCCCTTGCATTCAGGTGCAGCCCCATGGCTGAAAACGGTTCTTAACCTGAGAAATTCCCATCGTCCAAATGGGGGATAGGGCAACAGATGCAAAGAGCTCCTTTACACATCCGGAGCTGGCAGGAGACAGAGCATCCTGCCTTTATAAGACTCTGTGGACTGGGGGATAAGTGTTTCTCACTAACAGGACGGTCTTTAGTAAAAGGACCCTTTAGTAAAAGGACCCTTTTCTCCACTGATAATGCTTTGACTACAGGAGAGCGGACCCTGCAGAACCTAGGGAAGGAGCTCAGGGTTACTGAGAAGGTCAGAGAAGACACACAGATGTTCTGATTCACCATGGGGATACATAAAGAGGTGCCCCAGTGTGTTTCACTGCATCTATATTTTCCAATATTTTAACAAAGATGAACACTGTTTTTACCCAGTTCAAAGGTTTTCTTGGTCTATTTCCTCAGATGCCAGCAGCAGCAGGGGTAAAATGTAAATTCATGGGAAGAATCACTGCGTGTACATATAATTATCTATTCAAAACATTTTTTAAAAAGCATCCTCACATTCATAACAGCTTTTGATTGTTACTGTTGTCTCAGTCGATGGTTAAAGCACAATGACTACATCTGACTACATCTGGAGAGGCTGTGGGCCATCCCATTTTTTTAATATCAAAAAAAAGAGGGGGTACAAGTTTGGCAATGTTGGACACTGCTTCCTTGTACCAAAGAGAGGGCTGACAGTGGTCCTCCTCTGTCTTCCTACTTGTACAGATCAAAACGTAGAAAACAGCTAGCATACAGGTAGTATTCCATAATAGTTAAAACCAAGGCACGGGTTTTATCCCACGTTTCCTAGACATTTTAAAAGAGGCTATTTAGTGTCCCCATTGGTTGAAACAGGTGAATATGAGAGTCTGCAGGGTACACTGATGGAAGGAGCTTGGAAAGACCCAGCTGCACACACGGGGTGCCAAGCACTTTCTAAGTTTTGAGCGTGTTTTCATTTACATGGGTGGGCCTCAGAGCAGCCCAATAAGCCAACTATTATCATCGCCACTTCCATCCTACAGACGGGAAAACTAAAGCACAGAGAAGCTACGCTGCCCAGGGCCCCTCAGCAGAGCCAGGACTCGAGCCCAGCAGGCCTGGGGGCACACACTCCCACTGCTCTGCCTTTCGCTGCGAAGGGGACTGTGTTTCCTGGTTTCATGGGGTGACCGATGGAGGGCCTCCCTGGGGTCTGCGCACTGAGCCACAACCTCGAGAAGTGACTTGCTATTTCTCCAGCAAGGACTGCATCTGAGCTCCGTGTTCCTCCAGCAGGCTCCTCAGAACACCGGTTCCAAGGCATGTTGATAAACGGTACATGAAGAAAGGGGCGTTATGGTCAAATGCGTTTGGCAAATGCTGGGCTGCGGTGTTCTGGCCTGCAGGTCGTGCACTCATTTTGAGAGTCCCAGCCCTTTATCTGATCGACTTTTAAAATGTACGCTCCTGAGGACTGCCAGTTTCCGATCTGGCATCTAAGAAGCTTGAAAGTTGCTCCTCCATCCTACCAAAAAGTGACAAATTGAATAACTGAGAAATCGATTACTCTTTTTAGATCCGTAAGAAAAGCATGGTGCCCCCACACTGGAGAGACTGAGAGGCAAATACAGAGAATCTCAACTGACAGGAGAATCGGTGCTGCAGGAGGGGAACCTGAGCCGTGCTCAACAGCTGGCTTGAGGCTCCGCGTGGATGACGCTCACAGCTAAAAGCCCCGGGGGGACCCAGTCATCGGGGGCCCACACTGTTGTGAGTTTTACCACCTGGAGTTCTAACCAGGTTCTCACAGTGAATGTTGGAGGGAAAAAACCCCATGCTTTACATGGGGCGGGGAGAAGAGGGAATTATTTGGGAACACACCAGAGCATTCTGTTTTCTTAACAAGACCTGTTCTCAAGAGTTAACTATCTAACTAGGGCCTAACAGGCTGGGGTGTTATCAGAGCCTAACCGACCCGGGGGAAGAGAAAAACCCCAACTCCAAACCCCTCTAGCCTTCCACAAGGAAAAGGGAAATTCCCAGCTCCATTGACGTCACCCTACTTGGCTTAGAAAGACCCCCACCGAGGGCGTGGGCTCGAGAAGCACACGTGATGCCCACAGGCTCACTAAGTGGCCTAATTGCAGCAATACAAGAGGCTCCTAGCGCTCCTACCACCACGTGAGTAACTGCCTGTTTAGAGCAGTTATCCAGTACCCCGTCTCTGGCCATCAGGAAAAAAAGTGACAAGTGGGATTTCTCTGGGGGTACAGTGGTTAGGACTCCGAGTTTCCAATGCAAGGGGCACAGGTCCAAACCCTGGTCAGGGAAACTAGGATCCCGTACGCCAGGCAACATGGCCAAAGGGGAAGAGAACGCTAGGGCTTCCCGGGTGGTCCAGGGGTTAAGAATCTACCTTACGATGCCAGGGACACCAGTGTGATCCCTGGTCGAGGAAAGATCCACCTCTCCAGAGCCTGGGCGCAGCAGCAACTGAGCCATGTCACAGCTACTGAAGCCCCCGTGCCTACAGCCTGTGCTGCACAACAAGAGACGCCCCACAATGAGAAACCCCAACCAGAGCAGGCCTGCACGCAGCCATGAAGACCCGGCCAAAAGTAAACAAATAAACCTTTTTGTAAAAAAGAAAAAAAAATTATAGGTAAATTAAAAGGCAAACAACACAGCTGGATGAGACAGAGAGGCAATAGGCAGGGCTGTTGCAATGATCAGACTGGGAATTTAAAACACCTATCCATTGGCAGATGAATGGATAAGAAAACTGTGATACATGTATACAACGGAATATTACTCAGCCATTAAAAAGAATGCATTTGAATCAGTTCTAATGAGGTGGATAAAAGTGAAAGTGAAAGTGAAGTCGCTCAGTTGTGTCCGACTCTTTGCGACCCTGTGGACTGTAGCCTACCAGGCTCCTCGGTCCACGGGATTTTCCAGGTAAGAGTACTGGAGTGGGTTGCCATTTCCTTCTCCAGGGGATCTTCCCCACCCATGGAATTTTTTTTTTTTAATTTTATTTTTACTTTATTTTACTTTACAATACCGTATTGGTTTTGCCATACATTGACATGAATCCACCATGGGTGTACATTAGCTCCCAATCCTGAATCCCCCTCCCACCGGAAATTCTAAAAAGAACCAAAAAAGAAGTGCTAGAGACCAAAAACACTGCGACAGAAATGAAGATCGCCTCTGACAGGCTCGTCAGTTCATGAGACATGGGCTATGGATGTTCTGAGTGTGTCCCCCACAAATTCATGTTCCTCCTCCAGGGGGATCTTCCGACTCAGGGATCAAACTCAGGTCTCCTGCACCGGCCCGTGAATTCTTCACCACTACTCCACCTGGAAGCCCCTTATAAGCGACCTACTCTGCGGTATTCTGTTACAGCAGCCAAAACCGATTAAGACTGAGGAAAGAATCTCTAGGCGTAAGGATGTCTCTAAAGAAACCTCAAAACTTAAAAGCAAAGAGAAAAACAATTACTGAAAAACCCAGAACAGAATATCCAAGAACTACAGGACAGCAATGAAAGTCATGCAGAATAGGAACACCAGAAGGGGAAGAAAGACAGAAAGAAACAGGAGAGATATTTAAAGCAATAATGACTAAGCATTTCCCCAGACACCAAACTACAGATCTAGGAAGCTCAGAGAAAACCAAGAAAGAAAAAAAAAAAAAAAAGCCAAAAAACCCCCATTACACCTAGACTGCTTAAGTGCTAAGTCACTTCAGTAGCATGGGATTCTGTGTGAGCCTGTGGACTCTAGCCCTCCAGGCTCCTCTGTCCATGGGATTCTCCAGACAAGAATACTGGAGAGGGTTGCCGTGCCCTCCTCCAGGGGATTTTTCTAACCCAGGGATCGAACCCGTGTCTCACGTCTCCTGCATTAGCAGGGGGGGTCTTTATCACTAGTGTCATCTGCAAAGTCCCCACACCTAGACCAGTCATTTTCAAATTACAGAAAATAAAAGATAAAGAAAGAATCTTGATGGAGCTACAGCGAAAAAAAAAAAAAACTTACTTATAGAAGAGCAAAAATAAAAATTACATCTGGCTTCTCCTCAGAAACCATGCAGGTAAGAAGTGAGTAGTCTGAAATAGTAACAGTGTTGAGAGAAAATCTGCACCAAGCTAGAATTCTGTACCCTGGGAAATGACCCTTCAAAAGTGAGGGAGAAATAAAGACTTTCTCAGGCAAACAAAAACTGAAGGAATTTGTTGTCAGCATACCTACTTGCAAGAAATGTTAAAAGTTCTTCAGAGGGAAGAAAAACAATAAATGAGCTATTAAGCCCTGGAAGACATGGAGGCACCTTCAAAGCATAATACTGGGTGAAAGAAGCCAACCTGAAAAGGCTACATACTGTGTGATTCCAGTCTGACGTTCCAGCAAAGGGAAAACTATGGAGACAGCGGAAATACCAGCGGTTGCCAGTGGGTAGGAGTAGGTCGGACGCGGAGCACAGATAATTTTTAGGAAGTGAAACTGTTCTGTGGGATGTCGTTCTACATTTATCCAAACCCCTAGAGTGCACACCACCAAGAGGGACCCTAAAGTAAACTGCCAGCTCTGGGAGACCGATGCACCCATGTAGGTTCATCAGTTGATGGTGGACAGTGTATCACTCTGTAGCGGGGTGGATGTTAATATCAGGGGAGGTTACATGCGTGTGGAGGCAGGAGGTATATGAGAAATCTCTGCACCTTCCTCTCAATTTTGTTGTGAAGCTAACACAACTCTAAAGAAAAGTCTATCAGAACAACAACAACTCTGCTCTTAAACTCACCGAACCCCTCACACACACACACACACACACACACACACACACACATGCTTTCGTCTGTCTCCCTTTGCAGAGACAGGGAGATGACAACAAAGGATGGATAGAAGGGAAACAGCCTCCCGGAGGGGCGCCCCCAGCTTGACGGGGTGACGGGGAAATGGGCCACACCTGGAGGGAAGGGGAGTGTGGCCAGGCCCCTGGCCAGTCTAACTCTTTAGCCCTTCCAGAGGTGCTCGAGCAGCACCTATGTTGTGCCAGCAAACTACACAGCCCTGGGCATCAGCAACCGTGCGAATGGCACTCTCAACAGAGCACTCTTTCAGACAGTCCTCTGACTGTAGAACTCTGTAGGTTGCCCAAGTATGCCTTTACCAAAAGCAAACATACACACAAAAAAACGTTTTTATTTGCTCATCACGTGTCGTCACAAGGCTGTGCTGTGGGTATAAGTGGTGGCAGAGGCGGGGAGGGGGTGCGGGGAGGAGGCAGGGGAGATGGGTCACAAGACATTCATGAGGGCCAAGCATTTACCCAGAAACAAACTTTTCCCGCTTTCATCCAGCTCTGCTGGCTTTCGTTGAACCCATGTCACAGGATTACAGTGGTCACTGAATCAGTTAGAAAACATCTTTCCAGCTACTCATGTTTCCTCCTTCCTCCTCCATCCCTTCCTTCTTTTATTCCTTTTCCCGGTCTCCTGTTCCTCCTTTCTTTGAAAAATAACTTCAGGTCAGTTCAGTTGCTCAGTTGTGTTCGACTCTTTGTGATCCCATGGCCTGCAACACGCCAGGCCTCCCTGTCCATCACCAGCTCCCGGAGTTTACCCAAACTCATGTCCATTGAGTCGGTGATCCCATCCAACCATCTCATCCTCTGTCATCCCCTTCTCCTCCTGCCTTCAATCTTTCCCAGGGTCAGGGTCTTTTCAAATGAGTCAGCTCTTCCCATCAGGTGGCCAAGTATTGGAGCTTCAGCTTCAGCATCAGTCCTTTCAGTGAATATTCAGGACTGATCTCCTTCAGAATGGACTGGTTGGATCTCCTTGCAGTCCAAGGAACTCTCCAGAGTCTTCTCCAACACCACACTTCAAAAGCATCAATTCTTCAGCACTCAGCTTTCTTTATAGTCCGACTCTCACAACCATACATGACCACTGGAAAAACCATAGCTTTGACTAGACAGACCTGTGTTGGCAAAGTAATGTCTCTGCTTTTTAATACACTGTCTAGGTTGGTCATAACTTTTCTTCCAAGGAGCAAGGGCTTTTAATTTCATGGCTGCAGTCACCATCTGCAGCAATCTTGGAGTCTAAAAATTAAACTCTGTCACTGTCTCCACTGTTTCCCCCCAAAAAACTTAGGCAGACTTTATAGCTTATGTAATTCACCCATTTCAGTTGTACTATTTAACAAGAGACTGTTCATGCAAGCTGCTCAGCTCCTACAGGAACTGGCCCAAGACCAGTTGGGTACTTGCTGCTCCAAGTATAGATTTTCCTGGTGTAGAAGCCACAAGGATAGGATTAAAATCCTGGTTAGGCCATTTCCTAGCTGTGTGCCTGTGGCTAAGCAAAGCTCTTCAGCTTGGGTTCTTCCTATGAGAATTACAAATAATTAAATTAAAATCGATTAAAAAAAAGAGAGAACTATCAAAGAAACCTCATTCCCTGGCTATTGGGGCTGGCCAAACCCTGCAACCAGCTTACTTTCTTTCTGACACCTCATATCAGGATATCCTGCTTGCTTTCCAGTCATCTGTCTCAGGGGGTGTGTGTTAGTCGCTCAGTCATGTCTGACTCTCTGCGACCCCATGGACTGTAGCCCGCCAGGTTCCTCTGTCCATGGGATTCTCCAGGCAAGAATACTGGAGTGGGTTGCCATCCCCTTCTCCAGGGGATCTTCCTGACCCAGAGATCAAATCCGGATTTACCGTATTACAGGCAGATTTTTCACTTGCTTCAAACATTAACCACAAGTGTGGTGTGTTAATTAATCATAACCTTTGAAGAATCATGATCAGATTAGACCTTGGAAAAGTTTCCCGGGAGGAGGGTGGAGATGAAGGTGGGGGCGGAGGGATGACCTTGATGGCTCCTTGACCTTGGAACCAGGGACATGTGCAGCCTCCATGTGTCTTCCCATATCACACAGAGCCAGCAGTGTTATTTAAAGGGAGCACCAGTTCCTGCCTTAGCTGCATGATTTGACATTTTTCTTAGAATGCTTATGGAGGCTATTTGCTACTTGGTAGAGTTTGTAGGTTTTGCCGTTCAGCCAGTTCTGTCACTTATTAACTACGTGGCCTTAGGCCGTCCCTCGCTGACCTCCTGTTAGAGTTGGAGATACTGACAGCACTGGGCTCCCAGGATTGCTGGGTCAACGTGACAATACTAATCATTAGAGGTGCTAGCCCGTGCAAGACCCCGGGTTCAGCACCTGTATACACGCATCAGTTCATTTGCTCCTCCCAGTGAAACCACGAGGTCGCCACATCCATGAGCTCCATTTTATACATCAGTTCAGTTCAGTCGCTCAGTCGTGTCTGACTCTTTGCGACCCCATGAATCGCAGCACGCCAGGCCTCCCTGT
>SJYT01078119.1:477699-515210 GCA_006410635.1 Cephalophus harveyi
TATAATCAATCTGATTTCGGTGTTGACCATCTGGTGATGTCCATGTGTAGAGTCTTCTCTTGTGTTGTTGGAAGAGGGTGTTTGCTATGACCAGTGCATTTTCTTGGCAAAACTCTATTAGCCTTTGCCCTGCTTCATTCTGCATTCCAAGGCCAAATTTGCCTGTTACTCCAGGTGTTTCTTGACTTCCTACTTTAGCATTCCAGTCCCCTATAACGAAAAAGACATCTTTTTTTGGGTGTTAGTTCTAAAACGTCTTGTAGGTCTTCATAAAACCGTTCAACTTCAGCTTCTTCAGCATTACTGAAGAAGATCTACAACATCAGAATTCCGGAACTGGGGCCCAGGATTCTGTTTTTAAAAGTCTTTTACAGAATTTTCCTGGCAGTCCATTGCTTAAGACCCCACCTTCCAACGGAAGGGGTGTAGGTTTGACCCCTGGTCAGCAAACTAATGTTCCATGTGCTGCAGGGTGTGGCCAGTTTTTTTAAACTCTTAAAAAATTGAAAAAAGAAAAGCTTTTCAGATGACTTGATGATAGCTGCAGCTTGACAACAACTGGTTTAATGAATTACTATGTTGAAGGTATTAAGACCCACTCAATCCTCCTTAAATGGATTGGGAACAAGGAATATATAATAATTCATGTCATCTTTATATGAGTAAAGGGTATATTTGTTTCCTTTTACTGCTTTAACAAATGATCATAATGGCCTTAAAACAATACACATTTCTTGTCTTACAGTTTGGGGTAAGAAGTCTAAAATCAGTCTGATTGGGCTACAGTTAGGATGTCAGCAGGGATGATTCCTTCTGTAGGCTCTGAAGGAAGAATCTGGTTCTGAAACCAAGCAGGAACCATGTGGGGCTCCAAGGGCACAAAAATCTCTCTCTGTCCTCCATTTCTTGTTTGCAGGAAACAGGCTTCATTCAGCCTCCATGACCTTCGTGCAGGCTCCGTCACTAAGTGGTGTGACATTTCCCAGGCAAGAATACTGAAGTGGGTTGCCATTTCCTCCTCTAAAGGATCTTCCATACCTAGGGATCAAACCCCAGTCTCCTACATTGGCAAGCAGATTCTTTACCACTGAGCCACCAGGGAAGCCCCTCCAAGACCTTCAGTTCAGTTCAGTCACTCAGTCGTGTCCGACTCTTTGCGACCCCATGAATTGCAGCACGCCTAGCCTCCCTGTCCATCACCAACTCCTAGAGTTCACTCAGACTCACGTCCATTGAGTTGGTGATGCCATTCAGCCATCTGTTGTCCCCTTCTCCTCCTGCCTCCAATCCCTCCCAGCATCAGAGTCTTTTCCAATGAATCAACACTTTGCACGAGGTGGCCAAAGTACTGGAGTTTCAGCCTCAGCATCAGTCCTTCCAAAAAAATCCCAGGGCTGATCTCCTTCAGAATGGACTGGTTGGATCTCCTTGCAGTCCAAGGGACTCTCAAGAGTCTTCTTCAACACCACAGTTCAAAAGCATCAATTCTTCGGTGCTCAGCTTTCTTCACAGTCCAACTTTCACATTCATACATGACCACTGGAAAAACCATAGCCTTGACTAGACGGACCTTTGTTGGCAATGTAATGTCTCTGCTTTTGAATATGCCATCTAGGTTGGTCATAACTTTCCTTCCAAGGAGTAAGCGTCTTTTAATTTCATGGCTGCAATCACCATCTGCAGTGATTTTGGAGCCCAAAAAATTAAAGTCTGACACTGTTTCCACTGTTTGCCCATCTATTTCCCATGAAGTGATGGGACCAGATGCCATGATCTTAGTTTTCTGAATGTTGAGCTTTAAGCCAACTTTTCACTCTCCCCTTTCACTTTCATCAAGAGGCTTTTTAGCTCCTCTTCACTTTCTGCCAGAAGGGTGGTGTCATCTGCATATCTGAGATTATTGATATTTCTCCTGACAATTTTGATTCCAGCTTGTGCTTCTTCCAGCCCAGCGTTTCTCATGATGTACTCTGCATATAAGTTAAATAAGCAGGGTGACATATACTGCTTTGATGTACTCCTTTTCCTATTTGGGACCAGTCTGTTATTCCATGTCCATTTCTAACTGTTGCTTCCTGATCTGCATAGTGGTCTGGTATTCCCATCTCTTTCAGAATTCTCCATAGTTTGTTGTGATCCACACAGTCAAAGGCTTTGGCATAGTCAATAAAGCAGAAATAGATGTTTTTCTGGAACTCTCTTGCTTTTTCTATGATCTAGCGGATGTTGGCAATTTGATCTCTGGTTCATCTGCCTTTTCTAAAACCAGCTTGAACATCAGGGAGTTCACGGTTCACGTATTACTGAAGCCTGGCTTGGAAAATTTTGAGCATTACTTTACTAGCATGTGAGATGAGTGCAATTGTGTGGTAGTTTGAGCATTCTTTGGCATTGCCTTTCTTTGGGATTGGAATGAAAACTGACCTTTTCCAGTTCTGTGGCCACTGCTGAGTTTTCCAAATTTACTGGCATATTGAGTGCAGCAGTTTAACAGCATCATCTTTCAGGGTTTGAAATAGCTCCACTGGAATTCCATCACTTCCACTAGCTTTCTTCATAGTGATGCTTTCTAAGACCCACTTGATTTCACATTCCAGGATGTCTGGATCTAGGTGAGTATCACACCATTGTGATTATCTTGGTTGTGAAGATCTCTTTTTGTACAGTTCTTCTGTGTATTCTTGCCACCTCTTCTTAATATCTTCTGCTTCTGTTAGGTCCAGACCATTTCTGTCCTTTATTGTGCCCATCTTTGCATGAAATGTTCCCTTGGTATCTCTAATTTTCTTGAAGAGATCTCTCGTCTTTCCCATTCTGTTCTTTTCCTCTATTTCTTTGAATTGACTGCTGAGGAAGGCTTTCTTATCTCTCCTTGCTATTCTTTGAAACTCCGCATTCAGATGCTTATATCTTTCCTTTTCTCTTTTGCTTTTTACTTCTCTTCTTTTCACAGCTATTTGTAAAGCCTTCCCAGACAGCCATTTTGCTTTTCTGCATTTCTTTTCCATGGGGATGGTCTTGATCCCTGTCTCCTGTACAATGTCACGAACCTCATTCCATAGTTCATCAGGCACTCTATCAGATCTAGGCCCTTAAATCTATTTCTCACTTCCACTGTATAATCATAAGGGGTTTGATTTAGGTCATACCTGAATGGTCTAGTGGTTTTCCTAACTTTCTTCAATTTAAGTCTGAATTTGGCAATAAGGAGTTTATGATCTGAGCCACAGTCAGCTCTTGGTCGTGTTTTTGTTGACTGTATAGAGCTTCTCCATCTTTGCCTGCAAAGAATGTAATCAATCTGATTTCGGTGTTGACCATCTGATGATGTCCATGTGTAGAATCTTCTCTTGTGTTGTTGGAAGAGAGTGTTTGCTATGACCAGTGTGTTTTTTTGGCAAAACTCTATTAGCCTTTGTCCTGCTTCATTCCATATTCCAAGGCCAAATTTGCCTGTTACCCCAGGTGTCTCTTGACTTCCTACTTTTGCATTCCAATCCCCTATAATGAAAAGGACATCTTTTTTGGGTGTTAGTTCTACAAGGTCTTGTAGGTCTTCATAAAACCGTTCAACTTCACCTTCTTCAGTGTTACTGGTTTGGGCATAGACTTGGATTAGTGTGATATTGAATGGTTTGCCTTGGAAACGAACAGAGATCATTCTGTTGTTTTTGAGATTGCATTCAAGTATTGCATTTTGGACTCTTTTGTTACCATGATGGCTACTCCATTTCTTCTGAGGGATTCCTGCCCGCAGTAGTAGATATAATGGTCATCTGAGTTAAATTCACCCATTCCAGTCCATTTTAGTTCGCTGATTCCTAGAATGTCGACGTTCACTCTTGCCATCTCTTGTTTGACCACTTCCAATTTGCCTTGATTCATGGACCTGACATTCTAGGTTCCTATGCTATACTGCTCTTTACAGCATCAGACCTTGCTCTATCACCAGTCACATCCACAACTGGGTATTGTTTTTGCTTTGGTTCCATCCCTTCATTCTTTCTGGAATTATTTCTCCACTGATCTCCAGTAGCATATTGGGCACCTACTGACCTGGGGAGTTCCTCTTTCAGTATTCTATCATTTTGCCTTTTCATACTGTTCATGGGGTTCTCAAGGCAAGAATACTGAAGTGGTTTGTCATTCCCTTCTCCAGTGGACTACATTTTGTCAGAGCTTTCCATCATGACCCGCCTGTCTTGGGTAACCCCACACGGCATGGCTTAGTTTCATTGAGTTAGACAAGGCTGTGGTCCTAGTGTGATTAGACTGACTAGTTTTTTGTGATTATGGTTTCAGTGTGTCTGCCCTCTGATGCCCTCTCGCAACACCTACTGTCTTACTTGGGTTTCTCTTACCTTGGACGTGGGGTATCTCTTCACGGCTGCTCCAGAAAGCGCAGCTGCTGCTCCTTACCTTGGAGGAGGGATATCTCCTAACCATTGCCCCTCCTGACCTTGAACATGGGGTAGCTCCTGCCGGCCGCCGCCCCCGTCCTTGGGCGTGGGGTAGCCCCTCTCGGCCGCCGCCCCTGTCCTTGGGCGTGGGGTAGCCCCTCTCGGCCGCCGCCCCTGGCCTCAGGCGTGGGGTTGCTCCTCCCGGCCGCCGCCCCTGTCCTCGGGCGTGGGGTAGCCCCTCTCGGCCGCTCCTGCGCTGTCACAGCCTGGCACTCTCGGCCACCACCCCTGACCTCGGACATGGGGTCCTAGACCTTACCTGAGTTCTAAAGGGCACATTCAAACAGCAGCTAATCAGGAAAGGGAGGGGATGAAGAGACAGGGAGGAACAGACAAGAAACAATAGTGCAGCCTCGGGGCAGGGTCCTGGTTCCCCGTCAAGGGACAGACATGAACAAATCTGAGCTCCTCGGCAGATCTAAAACCCCCACCAAACGGAAGATGTTAACTTCTAGATGAAGCATTCTTCATTCCAGGAAGATCACAGTTCAATAACCTCCAGAACAACAAACCAAGAGAGCTTCTGATGCCAGATGATCTCTGGACTGAAGGAATGCTGGCCAGGCAAGCACCTTGATCCTTATCAGAAACTCTGCCCTTGATTATAAGACTTGGTTGATAAAGATCCGCCTGCAGTGGAGGAGACCCTGGTTCAATTCCTGGGTCAAGAAGATCCGCTGGGTTGCCATGCCCTCCTCCAGGTGCTACTTCCTCCAAAATGCTACCCTCTGAAGACAGGGATGAGAGCGTCCCCACATTGCCTCCTCTTACTGTACTGCCTCCCTCTTATAAGGGTCCTTGGATCACAGTGGACCACTCAGGATAATCTTTCCTGATCCAGAGCCTTACCTTAACCACACCTGCAAAATCCCTTTTGCCATGAAAGGTAACATTCATAAGTTTTGGGGACTAGGATGTGGATGCTGGTGGGAAGGCATTCTTCTGTTGACCATAGGGAGAAAGGTGAGAATATGCATTTTCATTTGCTTGTACTCACATAAATAAACCCAGTGTGCATTGCAGCACTATTTATAACAGCTAGGACACAGAAGCAACCTAGATGCCTGTTGACAGACAGATAGATAAAGAAGTTGTGGTACATATACACAATGGAATATTACTCAGTCACAAAAAGGAACAAATTTGAGTCAGTTCTAGAGCCTGTTAAACAGAGTGAAGTCAGAAAGAGAAAAACAAATTCATATAGTAACACATACATATGGAATCTGGTGGCTCAGATGGTAAAGCATCTGCCTGCAATGCAGGAGACCTGGGTTTGACCCCTGGGTCGGGAAGATCCCTTGAAGAAGGAATGGCAATCCACTCCAGCACTCTTGCCTGGAAAATCCCATGGACGGAGGAGCCTGATAGGCCACAGTCCATGGGATCGCAAAGAGTAGGACACGACTGAACGACTTCACTTTCACGGAATCTAGAAAAATGGTACTGATGAATCTATTTGCAGAGGAGGAATAGAGATTCTGCCACAGAAATGGACTTGTGGATACAATGGGGGAAGGGGCAGGTAGGATGAACTGAGAGCACTGAATCATATATTTTATCAAATGTAAAACAGAAAGCCAGTGGGAAGCTGCTGTACAACACAGGGAGCTCAACCCAGTGCTCTGTGACAAGCTACAGGGCTGGGAGGAAGCTTCAAGGGGGAGAGGACATATGGATACTCATGGCTGATTTTCACTGTTGTATGGCAGAAACCCAGGACTTCCCTGGTGGCTCAGCAGTAAAGAATCTGCCTACAAGGCAGATGTGGACAGAGGAGCTTGGTGGCCCATAGTCCGTAGGATTGCAGAGTCGGACATGATGGAAGTGACTTAACACGCATGCATGGCAGAAACCAACACAACACTGTCAACCAATTATCCTCCAATTAAAAATAAATTTAAAAAAGAATTTCAAAAGAAGATTCCAGATCTAAAATTCATTAAGGAACTTATCCAATCAAAGAGGTCATTCTAACTTATTGAATGGAGCTGAGATACAGCTGAAGTTTCCTATTTACCTTTCATACTATGAGTGCCAGAAAATACGCAGAAAACTTATCTGCTTATATCATGCAAAGTAAGAACAGCATGGACCTTGAAAAAAAACAGATTATAATTCTTTGGGAATTCCAGAAAAAAGGTCAAATAACTTATAAGGGAGAAATATCAGGCTGGCTTTAAGGTTCACAACAATATATATGTATCATTAGAAAGCAATGGAGGGATAAATTCACAACCTTCCAGGAAATAGAAGTGTGAGCAAAATGTTATACCCAGACAGATTATTGAACCAGAAAGGCAATGAAGTGAAAGTTGCTCATTAGTGTCTGACTCTTTGTGATCCCATGGACTACACAGTCCATGGAAATCTCCAGGCCTGAATACTGGAGTGGGTAGCCTTTCCCTTCTCCAGGGGATCTTCCCAACCCAGGGATCAAACCCAGGTCTCCTGCATTGCAGGCGAATTCTTTACCAGCTGAATCACCAGGGAAGCCCAGAAAGGCAATAGTGGGTATTTTTGACCATATAAGAATTACAAAAGTGTATTTCCTATATATGCACCTTGAAGAAACTGTTAAAAGACAAACCTCAGTTGCACACAAGTTGAACAGAGACACTGTAACAAAAGGAGAGAAGTGAGCCTAAAATTGGTTTAACTTGAAAACTAAGGAAGAAACAACTCTTGGAATCACATTTCTGGTCTATAATATGAATCAATGACAACAAAGAAACAATAAAACTAGTCAAAGTTGGGAGAACTAGATGGTTGTGTAAGAATATTGGTTATTTCATCTTTTATGATCAGAACTCTAAAAGTCTCATTTATATTCTGATAATTCAAACAGTTGGGACTGAGTATAGTTTACAGTGTAAAGTAAGCATTAGAAGAAATAATACTTACACCAGTACCTACTAAGCTGGTGTTGGAGAGAAGGAATTGGAGCTGTTAAATCATCATTGTCCCTAGTGTTTCCAAAATAAAATATTAAGCATTAAAAATGTTATACATGTAAAATAAAACACTAATATGTCCCAAAACAGGATAGAAAGCTTCCAAGGCGTAGTCAGCTACCCAACCCACATAAAACAAAAATGTATACAAAATTTTAGAGAAGAAGTAAAGCAGTAAGAGAAAGCATAATGTGATCCTAGAATCGCATATTTTTAATATAAATGGCATACACTTATTGAAAGAGAAGAGTCTCAGTCTCTATTACAAAGCAAAAGCCAAGCAGGGCTGAATGTACATGATAAACCTAAATCAGAAAGATTAAAACGATTCTAACACCACACTGGCTTACACATACGCCAAAGTTTACACCCTCAATACAGACGAGGATAAATCAGGGCAAAAAGCATTGACTGTGCTAGAGAAGGTGCTGAAGTCGAATTGTGCCCACCAAGAAGCAATATGCAAATCTTAATCCTCTCCCTGAGAACGTGATCTTACTTGAAAATAGGGTCTTGCGGACGTAATCAAGTTATGATAAGGTCCTCCTGTTAGGGTGGGCTCTGACCCAGTGACTTTGGTGTTCTTCTATAAGAGATACTTGGACAAAAGACACACACACACAGACGGACGCGTGAAGCTGGAGGAACAGTCTGATGCTGTTCTACCAATAAGCCAAGGAACACCGCGACTGCCAGCAGCTGCCCGAAGTTAGGAAGGAGCAGGGAAGAGCCCCCCTAGAGTCTTCAGAGAGAACACGCCTTGCGGACCCCTTAATTCTGGATTTCTAGCCTCCTATACTGAAAGACAAATTAATTTTGTTTTTTTAAAAAAAGAAAAAAGAGGTCTCCCGCTGATCTTTCAGTCCAAATTTCCAACAGAGGAAGAGGGGCCGAGTTCCCATCTCCTTTTCACTTAATCTTTTAAAGTAAGGAATATATCGTGTCCACTAAATTGGATGTTATTTTCTTAAAAAGGAGTAAACAAGAGCGCTCCTTGCTCTGAACGTGTAAGAGGATTTCAGACACTCTCACACTAATCTGATAACTCATCATTAAGCTGCGACAGTAGAGTAGGACAACAAAGACTTTTAGAAGATGGTCAGCGTGTGGCAGGAAATTATTTGCATGCAGCTAAAGGAGCATTTGCAGACAAGCATTATGTGTAACACTGGAGCTGTCTCTCCTTCAGTATGCACAATAGGAACCTTTCTGTCTCCACAACCCAACTCACTGCTAACCTCCAGTGGGGACTCCCAGGCAGAGATGTTCCCAGGATCACTTTGCACATGTGTTGTATCCCCTCAATGGCCTATCACTTACCACTCTCCCATTTTATCTGTCCATCGCCTCCCCATAAACCAAGACATGGTCCCAGCTTTCAAGCTGTAGCCAAATGCAGACCACTAACATGTTAATACCTAAAGTGCAGTAACTGCCACAGTGAAGTGAAGTAAAAGTCGCTCAGTCGTGTCCGACTCTTTGCGGCCCCATAGACTGTACAGTCCATGGGATTCTTCAGGCCAGAATACTGGAGTGGGTAGCCTTTCCCTTCTCCAGGGGATCTTCCCAACCCACGGATCAAACCCAGGTCTCCTGCATTGCAGGTGGATTCTTTACCAGTTGAGCCACAAGGGAAGCCCAAGAACGGTGGAGTGGGTAGCCTATCCCTTCTCCAGCAGATCTTCTTGACCCAGGAATCAAACTGGGGTCTCCTGCATTGCAGGTGAATTCTTTACCAACTGAGCTATCAGGGAAGCTCAACTGTCGTAAGAAAGGCATAATAAAGAACTAAGAAAAGATACATGCAGATGGAATTACTTCTTTCTGGAAGAGGCATGGAAAGCAAAAGAGATACATTATTTACTTGGGACTCTACAGGACACGGGGGCTTCTGATTCAGGAGACGCAAGAGATCTGGATTCAATCCCTGAGTCAGGAAGATACCCTGGTGTAAGAAAAGGCAACCCACTGCAGTATTCTTGCTGGAAAATTCCATGGACATAGGAGCCTGGTGGGCCAGTCCATGGGGTCGCAGAGTCAGACATGACTAAGCAAGACGACCTCCACTACAGGATATGCTGGAGCTTGCAAAGTAGATAAGAAATGGCAACCCAATCCAAGCGAACAGGGAGTATGAGCAAGAACAGTCTGGATGGTAGTTCTACTTGTCAAGGCAGAAAAGCTGAGGCGAGGCTATGAAAGACCTTGCTGGCAGAGGACTGTGGAGGTTCTTCAATAGGCACTGGGAGTCTTCTAGAAGAGTTTGTTCCCAGGTCAGATTTGAGTTAGGAATATAATTCTAATGGAACTGAGGAGGTCTTTAGGGGTTCAGGAGACTTAACTGGCAATCTGGGAACCTTCTAGGGAAGGGCTGTCTCGTGTTATGGCCGCCTGGTCTCTCGCCTCCTCCTACCTGTGCTCCTCAACCCTGGAAATTTCATTTTTAAAAGCTGAGTTATAATTGACATAATTATATTCATTTTAGGTATACAACATCATGATTTGGTATTTGCATATATTGCAAACTGATCACCACAATGAGTAATTAACATCCATCACCACTTAGTTACAAATTTTCTTCCCTGTGATGGAAACTTTTAGTATCTATTCTCTTAGCAACTTTCAAACACACAATATGGTACTATTAACTATAGATGCCATGCAGTACATTATAGTCTCACGACCTATTTTATAACTGCAAGTTTATAACTTTGGACTTACCTCACCCATTTCACACTCCCCTTACCCCCTGCCTCTGGCAACCACCAGTATGTTCTCTAGATCTATAAGCTCAGTTTTTGAGGGCTTTTTAGTTTAGTATTTCATATACACACACAATTGTGCTCATTGCACATGTAAGCAAGGTAATTCTCAAAATCCTTCAAGCTAGACTTCAACAGCATGTGAACTCAGAACTCCCAGATGTACAAGCTGGATTTAGAAAAAGCAGAAAAAATGAGAGATTAAATTGCCAACATCTGATAGATCATAGAAAAAGCTAGAGAATTCAAAAAAACATTTACCTCTGCTTCACTGACTACACCAAAGCCTTTGACTGTGTGGCTCACAACAAATTATAGAAAATTCTTAAAGAGATCGGAATACCAGACTACCTTACCTGTCTCCTGAGAAACCTGTGTGTAGGACAAGAAGCAACAGTTAGAACTAGACGTGCAACAATGGACTAGTTCAAAATTGGGAAAGGAGTACATCAAAGCTACATATGGTCACCCTGCTTAGTTAAATTTTATGCACAGTACATCATGTGAAATGCCAGGGTGGATGAATCACAAGCTGGAATCAAGACTGAGAAGACAAATATCAATAACCTCAGATATGCAGATGACACCACTCTTATGGCAGAAAGTGAAGAGGAACTAAAGAGCTTCTTGCTGAAAGTGAAAGAGGAGAGTGAAAAGCCTGGCTTAAAACTCAACATTCAAAAAACTAAGATCATGGCATCTGGCCCCATCACTTCATGGCAAATAGATGGAAAAAAGTGGAAATGCTGACAGATTTTCTTTGCTTGGGCTCTAAAATCCCTGCAGATAGTGACTACAGCCATCAAAACACTTGCTTCTTGGAAGAAAAGCTATGACAAACTTAGCATATTCAAAAGCACAGACATCACTTTGCCAACAAAGGTCAGGACAGTCAAAGCTATGGTTTTTCCAGTAGTCATGTATGGATGTGAGAGCTGGACAACAGAAAAGGCTGAGCACTGAAGAATTAATGCTTTCAAATGGCGGTGCTGGAGAAGGCTCCTGAGAGTCCCTTGGACAGCAAGGAGGTCAAATCAGTCCATCCTAAAGGAGATCAACCCTGAATATTCATTGGAAGGACTGATGCTGAAGCTGAAACTCCAATACTTTGGCCACCTGATGTGAAGAGCTGACTCATTTGAAAAGACCCTGATGCTGGGAAAGATGGAAGGCGGGAGGAGAAGGGGACGACAGAGGATGAGATGGGTTGGATGGCGTCACTGACTCAATGGGCATGAGTTTAAGCAAACTCTAGGGGATAGTGAAGGACAGGGAAGCCTGGTGTGCTGTAGTTCATGGTCACAAAGAGTAGGACACGACTTAGCGACTGAATAACAGCAATACCTATGTGAGATCATATGGTATTTGTCCTTCTCTGATTTATTTCACTCAGCACAACGTCCTCAAAGTCCATTCATGTTGTCACAAATAGTGAGATTTTATATTTTATGGCCAAATCATATTCCACTGTATGTGCATACACATATATATAGCATGTTTTATCCATGTATCCACGGATGGATGCTGAGGTTATCCCCATATCCTGAATGTTGCAATGCTGCGATGAACACGCGAGTGCAGATATCTTTTTGTGTTTGTATTTTCATTTTCTTCAGATAAACACTCAGAAGTGGAGATGCTGGGTCATACGGTAGTTCATTTCTGCTTTTTGGGAAGCCTCCATACTGCTCCCTGCAGTGGCTGTACCGGTTGCATCTCTACCAACAGCGTGCAGTGTTCCTCCACATCCTCGCCAGCACTTATTTCCTGTCTTTTTGATGACAGCCATTCTGACAGGTGCGAGGTGATGCCTCGTTGTGATTCTGATCGGCATTTCTTTGAGCGTTAATGATCCTGAGCGTCTCTTCATGTGCCTGCTTGCTTTCTGCATGTCTTCTTTGAGAAAAGGTCTATTCAGATCCTCGGCATACTGTTTAATTGGCTTGTTTTTTTTTTTTGGCTATTGAGTTATATGAGTTCTTCACATATTTTGGACACTAACGCTTTATCAGATATAGAACTTGCAAATATTTTCTCCCAGTCAGTGGGGTGCCTTTTCATTTTGCTGGAAAGACCCAAATTCTTAACCCATTATTATGTGGCATTGCCTCTGTTTCTCAAAAGTTTTGCCCCCAAAATAACACATAAGTGGTCATTTCTATGCTACATAATTATAAAGCTTTTTTTTTTTTTTCAAAGAAATGAGATATTTTTGTTAAGAGAAATTCTACCAGTTGTTAAAGATAATATAAATTTCTTTATCTCATCACAGCTAACATATGAACATTCTAAATATTTTGCACATGATGGTTTTCACAAAACAATCATGCTTGAGACATACAAGGCAGGATTCCCAAATTTACTTCAGCAATTCATATCCAAAGTGAAAATAACTACACGACACTGTGTGAAGCTTGTTTTAAAAAAAGGTTTATTTGTTACAAAAGTGTTAAATACTAAAACTAAAAACATATAAATTCAGGTCAGGCTATATTAAAATACACACATACCCTTCTTTGCAAAATTATTAAAGACAGAATTAAACAGATGATTTAAATTAAATAAAATACGCAAGGACGTTTTTGTCTGATTATCTGTATCAGTGTAGTGTAGTTTTTAAAATTATAGTTGAGAAGTTCAGCTATTCAGAAAGTCAAATTTACCTAATTCTTCAGTTTTCTGCTTCGGCCCAACAGGAAACCACCGTGCTGGATTAGACAGGGTGAATTTCAGTTAGGTTTCCGAAACCTTCTACATTATACGCCTACTCTGCTACAATACAAACACAGAGTAGTCAGAAGTATATAAAGGGTTATATAAGGTGAAAATCTGGCCCAGAAAGAAAAGGCCTTAGTTCTATTGATACTATATAGTATCTTCTCTAAATAAAATGACTGATAAATATATTGAAGCAGAGATCAGCACAAAGCATACCTTCATCTAGAAATAGTCTTTCGATTAGAAAAACTCTAAAAGAGAACTCATTTTCCAAGATAGTTTGTAAGTTTGTTTTTTTAAAAAACCTCTTTGTTACTTTAAATCGAGTTAATCCAAAGGTTTTGAAGAGTCTAGGTTTAAAAACTAACTTGATTACTGTTCTGACTAGCACAGGAGAGCTGCGACACTTGCGTGTTTGAGTCACTCGCAGGCGGCAAAGACCTTTCATGATCAAAACTACGTGCTCGATGCCAACAGAGCAGCAGCTCCCAAACCCAGCTTCCACTTAGGCCCAACGACCTAGAAACTATCTATAGTCTACGGACGTGGCAAATAGCATTCTCAAGGAAATGTTTTACTTTAGCACTTATATTTTTCAGTTTCCTAGATTAAAAGTTACTTAGACATAATGCTGTAATTAATGTAGGGGTAAGGATATGCTTATGGAAAGCAAAAGGCTATCATTACATTTATTTAAAAGGCCTTAAATGTGAATGAATTACTAAAAATCTACTTCAGTATTTATTCTTTACAATGCTAATCCTTGTCAAGTGGGAGAGTTAATTCAAATGAATTAAACACGAAAATTAAAAATGCATTCCAGTAATCTTTATCAACACAATCCAATTAAAAACAGGTTTCTTGTAAGATATTTGTAGGGGATTTCTACTGTTTTATTCTGACAGTGTTGGCAAATATTCAAGGACTAACTATATAGTATTGTGTCTAATCTATGGCATAAAACTGTTTAAACCAACCGTAGAATAGGTGGGCAAAAACTATGTGTATTCTAAAGTCACTGGAAATTAAAATAAAAATATATTCCAATACTTTATTACAGAAAAGGATGCTAACAATAAATAGTAATCTGGTTTTCCATCTCTCAGCTTGCGAGCTACTGATGTAATTGTTTCTGCTGACATGTGATTCAAAAGAAACTATAATTCTGTCCTCTTAGTACCTTTTTCTTTCCATGTAACAAGTCTTGATTTATATCCTTTCTTTGAACTTACAAGATAAAATCTTGAAGGACAAGATTTATGTTATTCTTCATTAAATACCCTTTCAGTCCCCAGAGAGAATTCACACAGTTCAAGCCACTGGCGTCTTAATGTTAGTAAATACACTACAAGAAAGAAAACTCTTGAGCCTTTGATTGCAAATTCTCTAGAAAGCATCTTTTCCTACAAGCATTTTCATAGATGCATATTAAAGTCACACCGGCCAGTCACTTTTACCAACATCCTGGTCTTAGAGAATGATCAGGGATGTATTTATGTGTGTGGAGCCAGGACTCTGAGTGTCTCAAAGTGAAGCCACCAGAACGCGTTTCTTGCTTGCCAGTGGAGGTGGCAGAGGAGAGAGGCCCTGGGTGGCACAGACGTCCCCGTGGGGGAAACCCCATGTGGTCGCCTTCCTCAGCAAGCTTCCTCCTCTTTGCTTGATGTCAGTGCCTCTCTCCTGCTTTCAGAGAAGATAATGTTCTGAGCAAGACAACATACCCTGCAGGGAGAAAGGCATAATCTGGGGGGCCCAGTACAGAGGGAAAATGCAGGGCCCTCCTTCAAACATCATGAATTTTAAGACGGCGATCGCAGGGTAGTGGATCAAGCATGGTGCCCTTCTAAGCAGGGGGTGCTGTGTGAGCACACAGGCTACACGGCCACAAAGCCAGCCCTATTCAGATTTCCTGGCTAATAAGAATCATGGAAGAGAGGCAAGGTGGATCAGGTGGGTTGTTCAGATAAAAAACAGATTTTTTTTTTCATTATGGTTTGAACATTGTCACTTGATTTGGAATGAGGTGGCTTTTCATGTTTCAAATCCCAGGAAAATTTCTAAGATCTCAGTCTGATCAGTCTCCTAGATTTCTCATTATAGAAAGTCATAACTGGGTCTTTAAATGGCCCTTATTGTAATAGATCAATTAATCAGATGATGAAATTTCTGCATTAATACTACATGATTTTTTAAAAATCTGAACATTTCTTAGATGGAAGGGGTATTCATATCACTAAACCAGTAAGGAATCTTAAAGGGAAAAGTAGCTGTACACAGCTTTATATGATAGGGTGAAGCCTTCATTTTAACCTACAGTATATTTTGTTCCCTTTTAAGATCACAATAGTAGTTTTTTCCAACAAGCTCTAATAAGCACGTTAAGCTGAATGGTGATTTTTTAAAACTCCCATATTGGTTTCGGTTGTAAGAATTTTCCTGGAACCCCAAAGTACCCCATCCTTCATAATAACAAGGAAAAAGATGCATGTATATAAAACTCCAGGTTACATTACTAAGCAACGACACTTCCGGGAGTGAATATACTTCCTGTATTCCGCAAGCTGCTTCAAGTACATCGTCGATGGCCATCTGTGCTTTTCAACAAAACTGCGTTCTTCCACTAAAAGTTTTAGAAAAAGAGTGTTAATTGAATATATTTTATTTGGGATCAACTTTCAATATCAAGTATTGGTTTCCTGCGCAACAGATGAGATCCACCCTCTGCTGTACACTTCCTTCCCCCCTCTCAATAGGTCATCAGGATTCACGCTATTCTGTGATTTACAATTATATACATCATGTCACTGATTCATCAATTAGTATTTGATTACGTCCTCCCCACCCCGCCCCCAAGTAAGACTTCTTTTTCCTGGAGATAAAGGACTTTGTGTTTTTCATTTAGTTTTCTTTGTCGCTAACTCAACCTTCCAAACTCTAAAGTCCTCTCAATTCTTTTTCCCTCTGCTCCTAGACTTCAAGTCTTTCACTCTGCTTTCTCTAGTTTTGGTGAAGCACAACTTTTATTAGCTTCCTGAAAGGGGGGCAAGCATAAAAAGTATTTTTGAGACCTTGTTTGTGATGAAGCATCTTACACTCAACAGATCATCTGGTCTGGTATGGAATCTTCCCTCAGTATGTTGAAGACAGTACTCCACTGCTTCCTAGTTTTCAAGGTTGTTAAGAACTCTACTACCATGCAGATTTACAGTCGCTGATAAGCCATCTGTGGGTTTTTTATTCTATAAACATTTAGATTTTCCTGTTTATAAGTTGGTGTTCCTGCACAGCCCAATGATGGACCTTGTTCATTCATTAAGCTGAGCACTTAGCAGAGCCTTTTAATACGCTGACTCAGTTTCTTCAGTACTGGGGTAACTTCTTCTATCATGTCTTTGATAATTTCCTCCTCGGTGTTTCTTTCTTTCTTCCTGCATTAACGTCTATCATCCAGATACTTCACTCCTGCATTGAGCCTCTGACTTTTTTTCTTTTAAACCCTTTTTCTCCTGTCTCTTTTTGTCCTACTTTCTAGATTTCCTTACCTTGACCTTTCTACTCATTTATTTATTTAGCTGTTTGGTTGTTCTGTTATGGTGTGTTTTTTTTTTTTTTTGCTATCCTATTCTAATTTTCAAGAGCAACGTCTTGCTCTTTTATCGTTTTCTTTACTTATGCTAAAATACGTGTAACATAAAATTTACCACCTTAACTATTTTAAAGTGTTCAGTTCAGTCGTGTTATGTACATTCACATTGTTGTCAACCAATCTCCAGAACTCTTTACATCCTGCAAAACCAAAACTTTACACCCGTCAAACATCAACTCCTTGTGCCCCCTCCCCCACACCCCAGCAACCATTATTCTACACTCAGTCGCTACGAATGCTGTTTCTCTTTTATCGCGTTCTATCTTTGTTTTACAAACATGTATCTCTTATTCTTTGCAGATATTAATTATAGGGTTTTTTTTTTTTTTTTTTAAGATTTCCTTCTACTCTTTGTTCCTACAAATTCCTTCTCTTCCATTTTTCTTCATTTTGTTTCGGTATTCATCTTTCCCATTGGACAGTGCCTCAAATATCAGTTGCTCCTCAGTTAACCTCTTCATGTTTAAAAGTGAAATGCTAGAAAGCTGTTTGGAAATCTTTGGGGCATGGGCAGGACTTGCTGACTGGTGAAGATCAAGGTGGGCATCAAATAGCTGGCCACCCAAACTCTAGAACCTGGAGACGGGAAGGAGGCTGGAGGCTTACCGCATAATCCGTGCACTTTCACGCGATCCCTATGTTTTCAGTCCAGCTCCGTGCCCCAATCTCAGCTACACTCTGAGTTTACGATTCTCTAGCTTTTTTGGCTTCAACTTTTCCAGGAATAATCCCCCAATTCTTGTGATGGCGAGGGAGCAGTGCCCTGCCTGGGCGGGACAGAGCGCAGCCGAAGCACTCAGCTAGCTCCGTGGCTTTCAGCCCCAAGTCTCATTCTGCTTTCTGAAATTTCTCAAAAATTCACAGATTTTTAAGGCTTTACAGTATCCTGCGGGCTGGATCAGCTTGTTTCTCGTCAGCATTCCCTTCTGTGGGCATTTAGGTTTCCTTCTGCTAATCCACTTTCCACTTCTCCATCTACTGTTTGACCCCATCTACTATAATTTGGATTAGCAAGGTCCTGATCCAGGCTGTGGGGCCTAGCTGCTCCAGGAAATTAATTGTACATTTCAATAGGAAGCAAAGGTGATATAAGACAGCTGCCTCAGTTAACATTAAAGAAAAGAGAGAGAAAAAATTTATCATAGATGAGCTCTGCACAAAAATCAAAACAAGAAAAAAAAAAAAAACGGTTATAATATATAACATAATACTGAGATAAATTAAACAGAATAATGAATCCATAAGGGCCAAGAGTAACATATTCCTGTGCATTGCTGTTTGCTTTCATACGAATCTGGTGTGTAAAATACACCTAGTATTTAATGAGCTCTTTCACTGAGTTATGATGTATCGGCGGCAGCATTAACATACGATCTTTTCCAGTCTCACTTTTCAATTTTTAAACACCTCTAATGAAGAAAAATTCCCAGTTAAGGGGAAACATTTCTTATAATTCCAACAATAATCTGATAATTTTTGAGGCTGAAAATGAAGCTGTCAAGGGACTGTGACATGAAGCCTTTCAATTTCAAGGGTCCATGTGAAGCAGGCCGGGAGGCAGGCATCTGGAAAAGAGGAGGCAGTGGCACTGTGTTGGATACACGTGCAGTCAGGCTCCGCTTCAGGGTGTTGCCAGCTCGGAAGACGGGCCCAGAAGCGCCAGGTCTTCCAACTTTTCAAAAGAAGCCAGAAATCTCAATTCTTAAACTGTGACACGTTATGATGTTTAAATGTTGACACTAAAAGAATTTATAATACCATGTGGTAGAAATAAGATCCTTGGGCAAGTTACATTCAACCCACAGACTTGTCAATTTGTGACTGCTGATGTAGGCCATCAAATTCTCCCTCATACACAGGGGCTTTTTTTTTTCTCTGCTCAAGAGGACATATCACAACAGGTCCTGGATTTGAACAGGCACCATTGAATCAGAGCACTCAGGATACTATTTTTATTTCCATACTATTTTTATTTCCATTAGACAGTCACTGACATAATCTCATGTTCCTACCCTGCTTTCTCAAATTACACCCTGGAGTCCTGCTTCTCACTATGCCAGGTGGTCATAACATGCGTAATACGCAATTGTATAAGTAATAAAATAAAATAAAAATGAACAACTCAGAGGACACAGAGAACATCTTTCTCCCTAGGTTGCAATGCTACTCCATGGGTATCTTGTGCGTGCATGCTCAGTTGCTCAGTCATGTCCGACTCTTTGTGACCCATGGACTGTAGCCTGCCTAGCTCCTCTGTCCATGGGATTCTCCAGGCAAGAATACCAGAGTGGGTTGCCATGCCCTCCTCCAGGGGATCTTCCTGACCCAGGGATCGAACCCACGTCTCTTATTAAGCCTCCTGCTTTGGCAGGCGTGTTCTTTACTGCCAGCGCCACCTAGGAAGCACACGTGCATCATACATCTACACAGAACAGTAATCGGAAAATCATCTTGTCTTTCACGAATGAAGGCATAATGAAGGTGGCCCTAAAATCAAAATGTCCATTTATTTCATTGTTAATTGCCTGATTAAAGAATAACGGTGTAAGAATGCCCCCTACTAACAGCAAGGGGATGTATGCCTTATGTTTAAGAATGAACTCTGGTTCTTGCACAAAGTAAATAGTAAATATCTACTGTTCCTGCTATGATGTGTTATGTTCCTCTCCTGCACTGTTTAGATTCTATGGAAAGAGGCTCCCAACAGGCATCCAATGTGTGCTGACTGGCTGAATACATCTGCCCAAAACTGACTGCGTGTTTCTTGGTTTCCCTAACTATGCAATGAATAGGTGAATGAAAACAAGAGAGGTGGACATCTAGCATCAGATGCTCTTTTACAAGCCAATTTTGACATAGAAGATTTCTACAGGTAAAGGGGAAGTACTCTGGATGAAGGTGGCTGGCAGGAGTTCAACAACAAGCTCTGGCCCCTACTCCTCCCTCCTCTCTGCCCCCCACCCCACTCTCACCCACCTCGCAAGACCTTCGGCCATTGCCAGGGGGATTTCTCTGCTTAGCAAGTGAAACTACCTGATTGGGAGATCTTTACCTTCTCCTTTTTATCAATAACTTGATTGTTCTTTGACTCTTTTCTAGGCAATAACATGAGCGAACCACTGTATCGAAACTGACTACCTCGATGACTCTTCTATTTTCATTTTCTTTCATCTTATGCCGCACTCAGAAGCTCACCATTTGACCAGTTTTAATCTCTGTAATTTACCTGAAAAGATCACATTAAGTATACTCTTTGCTCAGTAAACTTTGCAACGCTCTTTGATCAAAAAAAAAATTATTATTGCCAAGTAATATGATGGATGTATACAGAGACACGAGATAACCAGTACAAGTCGGGAAAAATTTTTCTTTATAAGACGAGAATTTAAAAAGCTGAACTATTTAAATGTCGCTTCTGACTGAGATGGTTAAAACCAAATCTCATTTATCACAACCAAATACCATGTGAGGCCACTTTATCTAAGTCACAAAAAAATGAACTTAAAAATGGATGGGAACTACAAAACCAGCATTAGAAAGTGTCTTGTGCAACACACGTCAAGCTTCGTATGAAACACAGGTATGATAAGCATCCTCATTACCACACTGCATACTTAAAAGAAATGTCTTACATTGACTTATTTTTTAAAAACTACTATTCCTACAAATAATGTCTCAAATCTAAGAAAAAGAGTATCATTTTCCCCAAAAAACATTAATGAGCGATCTACCTGAAAGATCCTGAAATTCAGGCTTTTGACTGAAGATGAGGTAGTTAGTGGCGATGAAATGAAGCAGCCAGGTTGAGAGGCAATCAGAGTGGTGAAACTGCAAGAAAAATGGAAAGTGAAACAATATTGTACATAATGACTGTCAACATGATGATCCAATTGAGGGAATGGTCCAGGAGAACTCACAGAGGGCCCAATTCCATGTTTAATGTGTCTGTACACGATGTAACCTTCAGCCCACTCTGACAGCAGACAGGAAAAGGGAGTCTTACTAACAAATCGTAATAAAAACACATCAATGAAGAAACCAAATCAAATGAAGAAACAGTTATGGTGGCCACAGGAGCTTAAAGGCTTTTAAGCAGATGCATGACTACATCTGTGGGTAACAAAGTCTACTGGAGATTCTCGGGGATTTTCATTTAAGCTTTTCAGCTAAGGTCATGGCCTTCACAAACTACACTTCTATCTGTGTGGCAGAGAGGTGATTAGGGTTAATAAAGGTATACACTTGGCCATATCCCAACAAATTCACCTGCAGAGAAAACCAAAGAATATTCTGAGGAGGGAATGTCATTGATCTAAGGCTATGGGTTTGAACATGTAAGTGTTTCTGTGAGGTTATGGATGAATGGCTGCTTATAACTGGCATGTAGGTTGCACCGAGCAGGATTTCCAGCACATTTATCATCCTGAGTTCCAACAGCTGGTAAAAAGGAGACTCAGAAACTTGGCCATGACATCATCACCTTGGTGCCAACCCAATGACACCTCCAACCCATGACTAATCCATCCAACCACGCAATTCGGATTACAGTGACTTGCTGACAGGCAACTTTGGAACACGAGGCTAGTTCTTTCAATGTTACTGTGGTAAGATATACGCCACATGAAACTCACCATTTTAACCAGCTTTAAGTGTACAATTTGTTGGCATTAAGTATATTCACAGCATTGTGCAACCATCACCACTGTCCATTTTCAGAAATTTTTTATCATCCCAAACGGAAACTCTGTACTCATTAAACAGTAACTCCCCCTTTGTCCTACCCCCAGTCTTTGGCAACCACTGTTCTATTTTTTATGAGTTTGGCTATTCCAGGTAGCTCATATAGGTTACACAAAATTATGTACTGTTTGTCTTTTTTTCTGACTGATTTATTCTACTTTATTCTATAAGGTCCCCGAGGTTCATCCACATGGCAGCACACATTAAAACTTCATTACTTTTTAAGGAACAAAACTGGGTCATTGGCAGTGATATGGATGAATCTAGTCTGTCATACAGAGTGAAGTTAAGTTAGAGAAAAAAATCAAAGATCATATATTAATGCATATATATGGAATCTAGAAAAATGGTACTGATGAAGCTATTTGCAGGGTAGGAATAAAGACGCACATGTAGAGAACAGAGGTGGACACATGGGGGAAGAGAAGGTTGAGATGAATAGGGAGATTAGGACTGACACAGGCACACTGTCATGTGTAAAATAGATAGCTGGTGGGAAGCTGCTATATACCACGGGAAGCTCCGTGATGACCTAGGTGCTCTGGGATGGGGTGTGGGTGAGGCTCAAGAGGGAAAGGGATATATAAATCCATATAGCTGATTCATACTGTTGCGCAGCAGAAGCTAACGCGAGACTGTAAAGCGACTATACTCCAATTAAAACACACACACATGGGTTTCCCAGGTCGCACCACTGGCCTGCCAGTGCAGGAGATGCAGGAGACCCGGGTTTGATTCCTGGGTTGGGAAGATCCCTGGAGGAAGAAATGGCAACTCCCAATAGTGTTCTTGCCTGGAAAATTCCATCGACAGAGGAGCCTGGTGGGCTACAGTCCATGGGGTCGCAAAGAGTCAAACATGACTGAGCACACACACACACATCACAATACACACAAACTTTGTTCCTTTTTAAGGCTGAGTAATATCTCATTGCATGTATCGCATCTGTTTAATTCACTCATCTGTTGATAGACATTTAGGTTGTTTCTACCTTTAGGCCAAATATATTAATAGATCTCTTAAGTGAAAGTCGCTGTCGTATCTAACTCTTCGCGACCCTATGGACTGTAACCCATTGAATTCTCCAGGCCAGAATACTGGAGTGGGTAGCCATTCCCTTCTCCAGGGGATGGTCTCAATCCAGGGGATGGTCTCAACCCAGGGATCGAACCCACGTCTCCCACACTGTAGGCAGATTCTTTACCAGCTGAGCCACCAGGGAAGCCCAAGAATACTGGAGTGGGTAGCCTATCCCTTCTCCAGGGGATCTTCTCAACCCAGAAATCAAACTCAGGTATCCTGCATTGCAGGCAGATTCTTTACCAACTGAGCTATCAGGGAAGCCCCAGCTCTCTTAGAGAGGAGAATGACTACCCACTCCAGTATTCTTGTTATACTCAAAAATACTATATAAGCAAGAATACTGGAGTGGGTAGCCATTCTCTTCTCTAGGAGATCTTCCCAACCCAGGGATCAAACTTGGGTCTGCTGCATTGCAGGCAGACTCTTTACCATCTAAGCCATCAGTAAAGCGCATGTAAGCAATAAGTAATACTACATTGAAAACAGATTTGTAATCTCAAATCTTAAGGAAGAAACTCAAGTACCACTCTTTTTAAGTCATAATGTGGGAATATTTTAACATGTAAATTCAAATGTCCCTTTGATTTTAATTATGTTGGCGTTGTTCATTTGCTAAGGTGAGTCCAACTCTTTGCGACCCCATGGACTATAGCCTGCTAGGCTCCTCTACCCCTGGGATTTTCTGGGCAAGAATACTGGAATGGGTTGCCATTTTCTCCTCCAGGAGATCTTCCTGACCCAGAGACTGAATCCGTGTCTCCTGTATTGACAGGTGCAATCTTTACCTCGGAACCACCAGGGAAGCCCTGATTTTAATTACATAAAATCGCAATTTTTGAATTATAAGAGACTTTATAGCTCATTTAATACTATATCACATTTTAACAATCTTTTTTCACTTTATGTTTTCACTGATTAGAACACTGTCTATAGGCTGTGACTTCAAGAGAGAGGGAGATTACAGAAATGAATAGCTGGCTATTAAAAACATGGTTCAAGGGCAGAATTTTATTTTTGAATAGGATTTAAGATTTTATAATTATGGGCTCTTGGCAAGAAATGATGGAAATGAAATGCATCCCACTGGAAAAGCTACATTTTGGGAAGAATATGTGCTGACTCAAGAGGAGAGTTTAAACTGAAATAAATAATTGCATTTTAAAACACATTAAAAAAAAATACCATAAAGCAAATGCTACAGAATTTAACATTATTCTTCTGTGAGGAACAGCAATGATGGAGAAAGTACCCACCCCCCACAGACTCACAAGGACACTGTCAGAAACAAAAATGGTGGCTTGAAGAAGCCAAATATCAATGCACAGATTATAAGAAGTTGAACTTAACATTTTAATATGAGAGTAAATAGGACTTCATAGGAATCACCAAAGTCTGGCAAGATAAGGTTTAAAGGAGAGGAAGAATAGGGCATTTCTACCTCGATCCAAAGGAACTGATCTGTTTAAGGGGGGAAAAAAGGCTTTGTTGCATGTTAAAATTCCAACCTGACAGAAATATATGAATCTAAAGGTAGAATCATGGTAAAGAACTGAGAGAGGTTAGAGGAAAGTTCCAGCAGAAGTGAGGGAATACCAAAACTTCTTATCTGTACCAAAACTGTGAATGATGTGGAAATTCCCTGGTGGTCCAGTGGCTAAGACTCCACGTTCCCAATACATGGGGCCCGGATTCAATCCCTGGTCAGAGAACTAGACCCCACAAGCTGCAACTAAGACCAGACACAGCCAGAATAAATAAACATGCTTTAAAAACTAAGTAATCATCTCCTGCCTAAAACTCTTTGTGACCCCTTTCTCTATTAAAAATTTTTTTAAAGTATGAATGATGCTTTCCTGATACACAATACAAAACCAGCAGAGATGATAGAGGGATTGGAAATCTCAATTATTCAGAGAGCCACTAGAAGTCTAATTGTGCCAAAAGACATAAGTCAAAGAAGCAATGAGGGAAAGGTCAACCAAAGTCTGACCGACAGATGGACAGGCTGGCAAAGCTGAACCTCAACCTAGGGACTTCAAAGAGAACTGGGAAGAAAATTGATCCTGTTTCTGTGATTGATATTGGCCAATTAGGGACTGCCAGGAGCAGACTAAAGGAAAATGAGCAAATGCAGGCTTAATGCTAGCAAACAGACAAGTCTTCAGAAACAGTAAAATTCAAGCAGAGTTGGTGTCTTAGACTTTAAAAATTCAAGGGGAAAAATAAGGATACGACTCACACAGTCAGAAACTGCACATTCAGGGAAAATAGGTCAGGAAGAATTTCTGACAATACAATCATAAATGATTTTCATGAGGAACTGTGTGGTATGTGTGTGTGTGTGTGTGTGTGTGTGTTTTTGAGGGAGGGGCACTTAAAGAAATCAATGCAACCAAGCAGAAAGTTCTCTTATGTGTGAACTATGTAAAAGGATACTACAAGATAAGGAAAACAAAGCTTGTGCACATTTTTTTTAAAGTATGGAAGACTTGTTAGAATGTATGAAAATGATACTCAAAAATGCATGTGAAAATGCTAGGAAGAATAAAAAACAATTTTTAACCTAAATCTAGAGAATAGCTATTAATCCCAAGCTCAATGTAATTATATTTCAAAGACAGACTTTTTTTAAAATTTGTTTTTTCTCTAATATTAAATACATCTGATCTGAGGACTTGATTATGAGAGAAATGAAAAATAGCTATGGAGATAATACGAGAAGACCTAGATGCTTTAAACAAATTCCCTTCCATTCCCAGAAATGGACACAGGGATTAATGAATTCATCTCAGCACGGAGGTTGGAAAAGGAATGGCAACCCACTCCAGTGTCCTTGCCTGGAGAAATCTATGGACAGGCTGTCGTCCATGGGGTCGCAAAGAGTCGGACGTGACTGAGTGACTAACACACACAGCATGGAGGTAAGCTTTTAGTTGTCAGAGAGTCAGTCCTTTGCCTCCTTACTTGGCTCTGTCTCAGCAACTTGGATGAAGACAAACTTGTCATATTTTCCTAATTCTGGATGTCAAAGTTGATAGGGACAACCAATATGTTGTATGCCAGATTTCACAAAGTCCTGATCATCTGTAAGGATGGACCACATACATTTTTGTGAAAAAAAGACTTAGAAGGTTCCGCTTAATGTAAGCCCAGAGTCAGTCACTGTGTCCTGATGGCTGTCTCAGGGCAGGCCATGGAATACTAGAGTATCTCCTCATACACTGAGACGTTTCAATGAAAGATGCTTGAAGGGACTGACAAGTCTGTCAACACCTCCGGCAAACAAGCAGAACTGTAAAACATGCTCGTGAAGTGAACGGACGTACGAAAGAATGAATGAACGAGCAAATAAATGAGTTCAGACAACCATCCCTTATCAGTATGTATGAATCATCCAGTGTCGCAGGGGACACCTAGAAAAAAGCCTTGAAGGAGTGAGTCAGCAATCTGAACGATGACTCCATTTTTCTCTCAGGAACCCTACGATGGGATCGTTTGAGGGAAATTCAAGGTTAGTTCTATTTCCTCTACAGCCTGTACAGAACAAAACAGCATCACACATGACTGACGCTAACAAGGACCACCTCCATTCAGTTGGGAAAATTCCATATTGGCAACTATCTCCTTAGAAAAGGATTGCTCAAAAACACTATGCTCCAAAATTATCCGCAGACATGTTGTCAGGGCACATTTAACTCATGTAGCCATATTTCCAAACTAATTTTCATTAGTGAAAAAGTGAAGCTGAAGTCACGCGGTCATGTGCGACTCTTTGCGACCCCATGGACTGTAGCCTATCAGGTTCCTCCATCCATGGGATTTTCCAGGCAAGAGTACTGGAGTGGGTTGCCATTGCCTTTTTCAATTTTTTTTTTCACTAATTTTCATTAGTTCTTAAGGGTAATGCAACTCGAGAAACAAACAAACAAAATGTTTGAAGTAATATAATTTTTGTAATTATTATTATTATTTTTAAATCAATCAACCAGAAATGCAGGGGCCAGTTACCTTGGCTTTTTTGAGCAGGTCAACTATGTCGAGGTTCATGGACGCCAGCTCCCGGCTCGGCATGCTCTGCAGCTGGGTGATGATGAAGAGCTCACAGATGTGCTGCAGTCTGGACACCTGGTACATCTCCGCACAAATCAGGAGGCACATGGCCTGGAAAATGCCGGCTGATGCAAGGAAGGGAAAGAAGAGAGAATGGTGATAACACTGTCTCCTTTCTGACCTAGCCACAGAACAACAGCAAAAACGAAGAAGTGTTGACTGTACCAACCAGTGTCAAAGAGATTGCCTAGAAAAGGCCTTGAAGGAGTTGAGTCAGCAATCTAAACGATGACTCCATTTTAAGTGGAATTCATTCACGCTTTTGGACTCAGAAGTGAACCTGTTGTTGTTGTTTTTAATTCTCCAGAGAAAAAAGATTCTACCGTTGCCCTTAATAATCAACTCCAGGGCTACTGGGTAATTCTGTCTGTTAGCTATACTGCTGCTGCTGCTGCTAAGTCACTTCAGTCGTGTCCGACTCCGTGCGACCCCATAGACAGCAGCCCACTAGGCTCCCCTGTCCCTGGGATCCTCCAGGCAAGAATACTGGAGTGGGTTGCCGTTTCCTTCTCCAATGCATGAAAGTGAAAAGTGAAAGTATACTAAATCCTTGCAATTTTTCTTCTGGCTTAAGTCCCCAGGTTTGTTTCGCTTTTATTGTGGTAAAATAAACGTAACAAAAACTTTTAAGTGTAAACAGAACGTTACATTTTAAGTGCAAAGTTTAGTGGCATGAAGTACATTCACATTGGTGAGTAATCACCGCCACTCCCTTCTCCAAAACTTCTTTCTTCTTCCTCAACTGATACTCTGTACCCATTAAGCACTAAAATATCCCCCTTCCCTAAACCCTTGCAGAAACCCAGGTTTTTTTGTTAGTTTTTTTTTTTTTAAACACTTCTATGTATGTGGAATGATTTTTTTCATGTAATTCTTTCTTGTCCCTCTTTAAATGTAGCAAGGAACCAAGAATAGTGTGTACGATAAACATTTATCAAAATGAGTAGATTATTTTCCTTTCTGCAATTTCCCAGTGCAATTATTCCAGTATCCAGGTTAACTTTCTGTTTATTCATTTTGACTCATTCCCCCCACACTTCACCTTTTACCATTTTTAAAATATTTTGTTTTACAGTTATTGCTGCTTTTCTGAGCATTTTTTTTTTTTTTGTAATTAGTAAGATAAAACTTAAAATCCAAAGCTTCGATTACTCTAGTGAGAGGGCGACTGAGAAAACAAATTTCCTTATTATTCCAAATCCAGTCAAATATTTTAATATACAAATGTTTCCAATACCAGAATAATAAAATACCCAGTAACAGACATTCTGATGAGAATCAATGCTTTCATTTTTACTAAACAGCAATGATAAGCCAGTCTTAACACTAACGACTGTAACTGGCTCCAAAACATTCTATAGATAGCTGCAAGACCAGAACTAATTAAATGAAAAGATTTTCTGTCCTGGAATTTCTAAAACTTTTCACTAGAGGGCTCATGGACTTATTTATAACTTAGGAGATTTCAATAACAAACATTTCTGAATGTAAAATTAAAGCAGTAAGCCTGAAGAGAGGTATGGTCTGAAAGGTGCATTTTCTTTTTATATTGGCAAGGGTGCCTGGCCTGGTCCTTGTAACCAAGGCCTCAGGCTCCTGGACTACACCACCGGGGCTTTTTCCGGTTGTATCTGCAGTGGGAGCCATCTGGTGGTCAAAGGATACAAACTAGTTAAAAGGGGCTTCGAAAAGTTATGACCAACCTAGATAGTATTTTCAAAAGCAGAGACATTACTTTGCCGACTAAGGTCCGTCTAGTCAAGGCTATGGTTTTTCCTGTGGTCATGTATGGATGTGAGAGTTGGACTGTGAAGAAGGCTGAGCGCCGAAGAATTGATGCTTTTGAACTGTGGTGTTGGAGAAGACTCTTGAGAGTCCCGTGGACTGCAAGGAGATCCAACCAGTCCATTCTGAAGGAGATCAGCCCTGGGATTTCTTTGGAAGGAATGATGCTAAAGCTGAAACTCCAGTACTTTGGCCACCTCATGCGAAGAGTTGACTCATTGGAAAAGACTTTGATGCTGGGAGGCATTGGGACCAGGAGGAGAAGGGGACGACCGAGGATGAGATGGCTGGATGGCATCACGGACTCGATGGACGTGAGTCAGAGTGAACTCCGGGAGATGGTGATGAACAGGGAGGCCTGGCGTGTTGCGATTCATGGGGTCGCAGAGAGTCGGACACGACTGAGCGACTGAACTGAACTGATGCCTGCATCCCAAGGCTCCGGGTCTGTGGCAAGGGTTCTGCAGTTTCTCTAAAGTGCCTCCAGGTCCGGGGAACCTCCAAAATCTGGTCTATACTGCAGCTGCCACAGACAGTTCCCAGTCAACAGTCGGTGAACAGGGAAATAAATCCTACAGTCCACTGGGCATTCTAAACCACTGAAGAACTTTTTGGATAAGTCCGCTTTAGGAGAGTATGATGTTACTCTTCCATACTGCAATAGATCTTGCCTACTGGATTTTTCTAATTAAACTAATATTTTGGCTTCCCTTGTGGCTCAGCTGGTAAAGAAAAAAGTCAGACTTTTTAGTATTAAAAGTTGGAAAAAGGCCATCCTCTGGGCTAGAGTGACAACCACAGGAATCTCAGAATACTGAAATTTCTTAAAAGGGCCTCAGTCAGAAGTCAGAGCCATAAAAGTGACCGCCCAACCCTGTTCTCCTCATGAAAGGACAGTGTCTAGGGAGCTCTCCGCCCTAATCTGCGGCAGTGGAGTGGCCGCTGAGTACCATGAGACACCTCCACCTCAGAGGGCCTGCAGCGATCAGCGTGCAGTTGGCGCTGCAGAGACACGTGAACTTATCCCAGGGTCTGAGAGCCCACAAGAGGCACCCAATCACAGCTCTGGCACTTGAACTGACTATGAAAATTCTCTGTTGTCCCAACATCACCTCCACCTGCTTGGCACATTCCATGATGTCAGCTCCCACAAACCTTAAATGAAAAGAGGTTTCATAGAAAGCAATGTCTCAAAATGGTTTATCAGGAAAGAAAGAATTATGAGGTTCTATTTAACATGTTCTTGTTGCTTAGTTCTTGTGTCCAACTCTTTTGCGACCCCATGGAGTATAGCCCCCCTGCCCGCTCTGTCCGTGGGATTCTCCAGGCAAGAATACCAGAGTGGGTTGCCAATTTCCTTCTCCAGGGGATCTTCCCGGCCCAGGGACTGAACCCAGGTCTCCTGCACTGTCAGGCAGATTCCTTACCACTGGGTCACAAGGCAAGCCCAGCACTGATGCTCGGAAAGATTGAAGGCAAAAGGAGAAAAGGGCGGTAGAGGATGAGACGGTTAGATAGTATCATGTCCACTCAATGGACATGGATCTGAGCAAAGAAAAGGCTGGGAGACAGTGGAGGACAGAGGAGCCTGGCGTGCCACAGTCCGTGAAGTCTCAGAGTCAGACATGACTTAGAGACTGAACATCATCGTCATCTAACATGTACCATGGCTCACCTGGGCAACAGGAGTCCGTATATAGATATTCCAAGAATGACAAGAAAGTCTCTTTGGAAACACCATAAACTGGAATCAGAACGCTCTTTGCTTCCATGTAATTCCCGTTAAACATGGCTGCCATCACTTCACACCGGGCCACCAGGATGGCCCTGTGGGCCGGCACCGTCGTACCTGTGAGGTTCAACAGGAAAACAAAACTAAGGGCGATAAGCTTCCTGAGTTACTGCTCTGGCAATTTTCCTTCTTATCAGAATGGTACTGCATTAGGCACAGCTAAGCTGATATTCAGAAACCAGATCTGGGGGTGACAACCAGCATTAAAATTCAGAGACTTTTTAGTTTTTTAAATAAATTGAAAAAATAAGAGAGTTTAAAAGTTGGCTTTGAAAGGAACAATTTGCAAGTTAGGCAATTATTTGTTACAGGCAATTATTTGTTACTTAGTTTTTATTTCCTGAAGCTAGAAAACACTGAAATGAAATATTTTGCTACATGTTTTTATAACAAAACATCTATTCCTCTACAATTGGCTTGAAATACCACTACCCACCCCTGCCCATGTGCCCTCCCAAGGAAACACAGCCATTACTCACAGTACAGTCTTGGCTGGGCTTCCATGTATCAGAAACAGGAAAATAAATCATGCTTAGCCTAAGCAGTTCATAGATCACAGCAAGAATGGCAAGGGAAACTCTTGTGGGGCCAAAGGCAACATTTCAGACTTCAGGGAAAATTCAGAAGAGGATGGATGCTCTAGTCCCCCGCTTCCTCCCTGTCACAGTACCTCCACAGGGAACCTCCCCTTCCTAGATGAATAAGGCCTGCACATTGTGGGAGGGCCAGGGCTGCTTTAAAGTTTAAAGGCCCCTCAGCCTATATCTTCCCTGGTGGCTCAGAGGGTAAAGCATCTGCCTGCAAGGTGGGAGACCTGGGTTCGATCCCTGGATTGGGAAGATCCCCTGGAGAAGGAAATGGCAACCCACTCCAGTGCTCTTGCCTGGAGAATCCCATGGATGGAAGGGCCTGGTGCAGGGTACAGTCCATGGGGTCGCAAAGAGGTGGACACAACTGAGTGACTTCACTTTTCACTTTTCAGCCTATATACCTCACTGAAGCACATGAAACTGAACTGACTCTCCAGTGAAACTTGCTAAGCCCTTCAACTACCATGCCAAGGGACCACGGCTGTGGCAGACGGGACTCGGGTAACCTGGGGCTCACCATTCCCACCTCCTGGGGAAATCACAAACCTACAACCAGCCTTCAGCTCAGTCTAGATCAGATCAACAGATCAGCATCAAGCATGTGCCACGTGACACCACCACGTTTGGTACTGAACGTGCAAAGATGAGAAACATGGAGCTTCCTCGCTTTGGAGATGCCAAACTTTCATTATCTTTTTGTTGTTTGTTTAAATTAATTAACTTATTTTAATTGGAGGCTAATGACTTACAGTATTGTGGTGGTTTTTGCCATACACTGACATCAGTCAGCCATGGGTGTACACGTGTCTGCCATCCTGAACGCCCCTCACACCTCCCTCCCCATCCCATCCCTCTGGGTTGTCCCAGGGCTTTGAGTGCCCTGTTTCATGCCTCGAACTTGGGCTGGTGATCTGCTTCACATATGGTAATATACACATTTCAGTGCTATTCTCCCAAATCATCCCACCCTCGCCTTCTCCCATAGAGTCCACAAGTCTGTTCTTTATATCTGTGTGGAGACGCCAAACTTTTAGGTTGGTGGAAGACACCGCAGCCAGTGTGAGTGACAAAACTCTCCCCTTCCAGAAAGTAACTCTATGAGCCAGACTACTCTGCCTTCCCCACCAGTCTGCATCCGGCAGCCCCCAAATCTCATACTTCTCAGGGGCATATATTCTTCTCCAAAATATTTAGTTACTGGGTTCTTCATGCTCTTTAATATCCAAGCACATCTTCTGGCTCAGAAAAAAAGAAGAAAAAAGTTCCACGTAAGCCTAGTGACTTTCTCCAAAGCCAATAACCCCTGGGGACCCACATGTAATGCACAACAGCGCCAGTTCTGTGCTCACTGCCCGGCACTGCGCAGACCCATCTCCCCTGGGTGCAGGGAGAAATCTCAGGAGTTTTCCTGCCAGGTCCCCACACGTACCAGCAGGCAGCCTCCCTTCCTGACCCTCTCTCTGCCTTTTGGTCACCCACCCTCAATGTTACTATGTCCATTGGTTGGGGGGTGACCAGTTTCCACAACGAAAGTGTGCTGGATGTATTGGTACACAGCAATTAACAAAGAATTCAAATAGGCGATGCAATTTGACTTTCAACTTGAAGATTCTAAAATCTTAAATAAGGAACCATGAAAAAAAAATTAGGAGTATGGCTTAAATAAACTACAATTTGGGTTAAGCAGAGGAATTTAAGATTGGCTAAAAACAAAAAACAAAACAAACACCTAGTAGATAGCAGTAGATGGGAAAGAAACTTGATGGGTAACCTTGAAACTTGAACAGAAATTTCCTGTTGATAACTGTGGTAACAATGGAGTTACAAAACCAAGAACAGAACACTCAGGGCCTTCAAGCATTTTCAAGGCCCACTTCAAGCTTGGAATTGAGTTTGAAAAACCATTACACCTCCAATCAAGAAAATACCCATTTCTGTTCCTCACCCTTTCAAACTATTGTTCTGGTGTTATAAATTGTTCTACTGTGAGACTGTAATACAATACCTCAGTACAGCCACATTTTTAAACACTGTGTATATATATCTAAGCAAAGTATAAAACATGCTAAATGAAAACAAGGTAGTGATTATTTATACAACAGCAACAGGATAGAGTTGAAGAATTACAGGGGGAAAAAGACATCAGCTTTCTAGTTAACAGATGAGTATGTCCTTTGAAAACATCAAGACCTAAAGTAACTTTCCTTTGTAGTATTAAATTGTTGTTACATTTTTTTTTTTTTTTCAGAAAAGAGTTTTAAGAGTGAAATAATATTTAAAGCCCAGCTTCTAGTAACTTTGCACAGATTATCAAGGATCCTTGTTTTTATTACATACTAAAATACTACATTTTTTATACCTTCTTCACACTACTTGCCAAGTTTCAAAAATGAAATTTTAAGAATCATTCTTTTGTTTTATCCTGAAAACAGGAAACTTGTCTAGCTCAAGAGAGGTTCAGAATATGTACTAAGTAAACAAGACAGAATGTAGCTCTGTAATAGTATTTTTCATAAGGCACAGATTCAAATGTCAAAAGGAAACATATCTTTCTACATCATATCCAAAAATTTACTGTGACTAGCTTTATTTAACGAGAAAAGACACAAACTTACATACACATTGTATACATTTATACATTTGTATATGTGTACATTTGATGACTATTTCAGTCATAGTTTTATATCTCATGTCAACTCCAGTCAGTCGTCAGCGATGTCTGAACATTTTTTAAAAAGGATTTGCTGCAGCCCTGGATTCAGCACAGGAAACGGCAGTGCGGTCTGCCTATCAGGCCTCTAAATGTGCCTTTCCACGCACCCTCATCTCCATCCTCACAACCAGTCACCCTCTCCCAGGTAGAAACGAGCATCCCCATTTTACAGGTGAGGAAACAGAGGATCCGAAAAGCAAAGTAACACAGCCAAACCTACTGAATAGTAAAAATGCTTCCAAGCAACACCCTGACCTGCCCTGTCACTACCGTCTCATCAAGCTTAACACTGCTGCTGCTGCATCAAGCTTAACACTAGAAGGGACCTTTTAGAATTGACATGATGCACGGTCTTCACTTTGCAAATGAGAAGAATCCAGGCGGACATATGGGGGACCGGCCCAAGGATACACACACACTGTCTGGAAAGCAAAGCCAAGGCTGGAGCTAGGGCTGCAGACCCTCCCCAGAGCCGTGAGCACGGCTCCGGAGCGGCCCTCCCCACTCCTCAGAGCCAGGCGGCCTCTCCGCCAGTGGACGGCAGAGGTGCTGCAGGACTCTGCTCTCACCCATTCCTGCCCCTCTCCGCTCCTGACTCCCGTGGGGGCCTCGGGGGTTGAGCTGAGGAGGCTACAAAGGGCGTCAGAGCAGCTGCCACGCGGTATCCGCAGGCATCACTGGGGGCCCTTGCAGGTCCGGCCACTGCCACGGTGGGGGTGCAAGCAGGTGCCCGCGACGGGTCGGTGGGTGGGATCACCAAAGGAAAGCAGGAGGCTACGTATCACAGCTCTCTCTCCTCTCAGTGTAACATATATTTTCATGCACTGCACATTCCCCATGAAACTCTTCCCAACAGGTCACACTAAAATAACAGTGTAAAATATTAAAATAATATTGCAAAATAATAGTGTACAATTTGCATCAGTGCCTCCTAGGCAAATCATAAGGAAGTTTGGTCAACTGTGAACATTCTTTCCTCCAAATCCCTTTTTGCATAATTTCAAGGTCACTGACTGTCCCATTCTCAGTAGCCCACACTCACACTGCAGCTACTAACAGCCGCTTACCCAAAGGCACCTTGGAAAGTTTCCAATTCACTGTTTGTCTTGGCAAGTGACCAGAGTTAAAAGCAAAACAAATCCTTCTGGTGAACATTTTTAAAAAGTAAGGTACTATTAGCTGCCATACATTTCTACCATAAAATTAAATTAAATCTTCCTTTTAGTAACAGCCCACCTGAAAGTGTACTTAATTCATTTGAAAGAACTTTTCCTAATTAAAGGTATTTCACAATTCATTTTTAAGACTATGCTTTCAATCTACTAAAGTGACAAAGTATCCAAGCGAATAACAATAATGATCATTAAAAGAGCTCATCTTTATTAAAATTAGGTAGCATCGCTTTCCAACAGAGCTAAAAAGCAGCAATAGCTCTGAGTGTCATTAAGAAGTAAATGTAGTAGTAACTACAGACACCTGATGTAAGCCAGGCATGACCCTAAGCAAGAGTAGCTCCTTTTGCTCAAATGAAAAGAGCTGAAAACATAAACTAGACGTAATGTTAAATGTTGAGGGGGCTAGTTTCAAATGATTTAAAAACCACGATCTTAAAGAAATACACAAAATACACAATGATGATCTGTAACATTGCTCTATCCCCTGCTAGTTCCTAAAAGTTAACGAAGCACTGGGTAACAATAACAACAAACTAAGGAAAATATAAATTTATTTTCTTATTTTAATAAAATATTTATTTTCCTAGAAAATGAAATTTTCTAGAAACTGTAGAAATTTGTAGAAATTCAAGTACTATTAATCTACATCCTACAATAAATAATAGTCATTCCTTCACTCAAAATACTCAAAATTGAAACAGAAAGTTAAAACAAGAAATTAAAACAAATGATGAACTTTGTAAAAACTGAACCATACCTTGTATTTCGAAGACAACATCAGCAAGCATTGGTTTATTAAGGAAAAACTTGAGGGAAGTGTTATAAAACCACAGAGGTTTTCTGGCTTGATAGGTTTTGCAGTTCCTTAGGCAATTAAACTGAAGAGAAATGAAAATACGAGAGGAAATATTATACAATATGCTTTGATAATTTGCACAGAGAACGTGGAACTCTCTGCTGTCTAAAGGAGTAATGATACCCCCTCTAAGGCCCCTCTGGTCACAGCTTTCGTGGAAACCTGCCCTCGAGAACTGCATCTGCTTCCCGTCAATAGCACCACCGCGCTGCGCAGCACTCACAGCAGCCAAGGGGCTGGCGAAGTGAGGACGCTACATCCCAGAAGCCGGGGGGCGCTGGGAAACAGACAGCGGTGCGACCTCATAGGAGCGCCTAGTAAAACATGCTTGCACATACAACCTGCTTGTCTATTCACTAGTTAAGAAAATATATACACAAAGTTTAATTTGCAATTAGAAAACACACATATTTTTCACCGATCACATCAAGTTCTACTGCTCACTAGATTCAACGTTAATAGACCTGGGAGTGAGGAACTAATGCATTTTATAATCCTAAATATCTCTCCTGCTCACACTCCTGATGGCTGGAATCTATCAAAGGCTGCCTGCATCTCTCATCTGGAGCTCGAGAAACCCTGTCCCATGACCACACCGATCTGTCCTCTCCGAGCTCCTAGCTAGAGCCTCCAGTTAACAGTGAAGGGGGATTTCCAGCCTTTCTCTGCTCCCCACTCAGGATCTGGTGCTCTGTGTATCCTCTCTGTGATCCTTCAGACAATCCTTTCTGAAAGAAAGAGCCCCAGAAAATGAGGGCCAGCCCCTCTCCCTTCCTCCATCACCCATTTCCCTGGCTGACTCTCAGAACCTCAGGCCGGGTCAGAACTCTTGACCCTCTGCTCAGCTAGACAGGAAATTCAGAAAGCTTTATCCTAAGAAATAACCAAGTGTACAACATTAGCAATAAGAATAAAAGGCACCTACTCCCCACTCTGAGTTAATCTACTAGGGTGGGAAGTTAAAATGTTTGGCAAGAAGGAAAAACACTTTATCCTTCCCCTCAAAGAAGAACATACACTCCAGGATAATACCCATGAGCAAAACAGACAACCAAAACAGGATTATACAAACCCTGCTCCTATAATCTAAGTTCTTATACACAATATACTTTAATACACATTGAAGGAACTGAGGGTGAGGACTTGGGGGACTCCTACACATAAAGAAGAGGAACAGTCAAAAAGCATCATCAGAAGCTGAGGGCTAGCAGGGGCTTCAGAAATCAGTCTAGAGATAAACTAGGCATAGATGGAAGTTCTTCGTGGTAAGGACTGGTTAGAATGGTTCGGATTCAGTAAATCCTATAAACTATGCCTGATAAACTGACAGACTATGCCTAGTTTATCCCTCATTCTGGAGAAAGCCCTGAGAAGACTTATTCAAAGCCACAGGTAATCTGTGGCAGACCAATTTAAATGGATTATTTCCTGATTCCCAATACTCAAAGAAGAGAGACCCCCGGGAAAGCACAAGAGGAAGGCACACAAGAACCTCTGTGTCCTCCAGTGCAAAGGAAGGATTTAATTCAGCTCCATGGACTAATACAGGCCCCAGCTTTCCCTTCCCCAAGAAGAAGTTGTTTTATTCTTGCTACTCAAAGGAATGATTGTTCAGAATCCAACCCAAGGAAAAGCTCAGGTTTAGAACAGGCAACACTTCTGTCCTAACCATTTAGGTAAAGGTTATGAATTTGTACATCATGAATATATGTAAATGTATTTTCAGTTCACTTCAGTTCAGTTGCTCAATCGTGTCCAACACTTTGCGACCCCATGAATCGCAGCACGCCAGGCCTCCCTGTCCATCACCAACTCCCGGAGTTCACTCAGACTCACGTCTATCGAGTCGGTGATGCCATCCAGCCATCTCATCCTTGGTTGTCTCCTTCTCCTCCTGCCCCTAATCCCTCCCAGCATCAGAGTCTTTTCCAATGAGTCAACTCTTGACATGAGGTGGCCAAAGTACTGGAGTTTCAGCTTCAGCATCATTCCTTCCAAGGAAATCCCAGGGCTGATCTCCTTCAGAATGGACTGGTTGGATCTCCTTGCAGTCCAAGGGACTCTCAAGAGTCTTCTCCAACACCACAGTTCAAAAGCATCAATTCTTCGGTGCTCAGCTTTCTTCAC